>JAUJYS010000600.1:0-21900 GCA_033995665.1 Melogona broelemanni
AGCTCAGGGGTGACACCAGTACTGCAGCTCGTCGAATGCTCGTCGAAACGACTGCTTCTGCCGGGAATCGAACCCGGGACCACCCGGGACCACCCGCTTAGTAGTCTATGACAATAGCCACTGTACCACGGGGGCCGCACACTAAAAACCTCGTGTGCCACCAAAAAATTCCTAATGGTCAAGGATTACTTCGTTTTAATTTGTTACTTCAACGGCTCCTAAGCAACTCTTACAAGTAAAAGTAATGTATTTTCTTTGACAATATTCGAAACACCTTTTCACAATAAACTCTGTTGAAACACTTGACCCCTCCCCCATGTACATACATTTGGGGTTACTTGTGGTAAATGTAATTGTAATTGCAATTGCATTTGAAATTATGCAAATAAAATATGGTGTATCATTATGCTGACTACGAAAACTAAGTTAAAAGTTACTGCTCTCTTAAACTTTGACTCAAATGACAGCAGCATCATCCAGTGAAAATGTAAATTGGTTTTTATCCCTATAAGGTGCCGTTTACGCTGGTTGAACATGTCTCAGATAAAGTACTTCTTGTGCACAATACACAGCCGAATAAAAATTATATTGTTCTTTTTTTCAGCGATGGCTCTGTCATCGGTGGTGTCTCCTGGTTGAATTAAAGTGACTTAGACAAGAGTGGAGATACAATGTATCCAGTCTAAACTGACGTTAGTTTATTTTTCTGTTCGTGTCAAACGTCATTCAACACATCTAGCAACCAAAAAAAAAAAAAGAATATATAAAAAAATGACCCTCAAAATGTTATTCGGATTGGGGGAAAAATAGACATAGCATGCCTGAAAGCGATTTTCAAGTAGTGCGTACTTGGTCACCGGCTACCCGGCTTGTAGACGGCCCTTGAGAAATAATTATCACCATCTTGAAAAAGAATAAATCGTTATCATTTAATTCATTGTGTCATCAACGTCTATCTCTTCCCCCCTCGTGGACAAAAAACAATTCTCTTAGTTACTGGATCATAAAACCGGCGACGCACGATAAAGTTTGCTCAGAGGGTGAAGGAAAGAGAAAGGGGTTCGAACAAGGGGAAAAACTAACCTCAAGAAGATATTAAAAAAAAATGTAAAAAAATTGAAACTTTTACGATCCAAGTGATAAAAACCAACGGGCTCAATGAACAATTATATTCCGTCATCACATTGAAAATTGAAGAACCTCAAAAATGGTGCTTTTTAAGTAACAGGAATAAAACTAAAATTTTGTGTGGAGCTCTCCATTTCCTCCTAATTGCAGCGATTCACACAAACTTTTGATGGAAAAATAACATCTCAAATATTTCACGAAAATTGCACTGGCAAAAACTATCAAATAACATTTCATTTCTGACATATGGCAATACAATATTTAAAAAAAAATAAACATACTTTAAAACGAAGTTACAAAAATATCATATTTGCAGCTGCGCCAAATATACTTTTGGAATTGATATACTCTCATTTGCCCCTGTCATCAAGTTTGAACGAAACATTTTCTAGACGTCTAAAACGTTTGAAAAATCGTAACCCATTTTTAAACATTTCGCTTTTCAGTGTTTGTATATTCTGGAATGATGCTACATTTAAGATGACAAACGAACTTCTGGACATTTGCCAATTTCATTAGATCATATTTTCAAGACGTCTAAAAGGTCTGAAAATTCGTAACCAGGTTCTCAACATTCCTATTTGCTGTGTATGTGCATGCTTCAGTAGTTGGGGAAGGGATGGGGATGGGCACGTGCAATTGGGGGCGTATTCTAAACTTCCGGAGACGAGCACATATTTTACCATCACCCCGGTTCAACCTCATACTTTCCGGCAAATTCAATTACCGGTCGACACGGACCGCCCCTCAAGCCGGGCGGCGGTCGGCCCCGACCCGACCCTGCTCCGGCTGACGACACACAGCCGTTATTTTAGTCGCCATGTCCGATTGGTCTCGCTCTAAATCGTTGAAATTCCCTTGATCTCGAACCGTCCTGGGGTCGCCACTTCTCCTTTGACTTGATTTGTGACTTTATGTCTAATAATATTACATTGTGAGACATGTGAGTGAATGGAAAAAGCTAAGATGAAGTATACAAATACGAAATCCTTAAGAATAAAATGTCAAAAATAAAATAAATGATAAAAATAAAATAATCAGAAATAAAGAACCCATCAAGAAAATGCCCGAAAATAAAACGTCTTAGATTAAAATGTTCAAAAGTACTCGCAAAATATACGAGAAAGTGTGCCCGAAAACAACATGTATCAGAACAAATATTTAAATAACTAAATTACAATTACACTAATCTGTAGGGACCCGCAAGCAACCCCGGAGGAATCTACGGCGGAGATCATGCAATTTCGAACGCATAAAAAAAATTAAAGGTTCCACCGAGATTTGAACTCGGATCGCAGGATTCAGAGTCCTGAGTGCTAACCATTACACCATGGAACCATATACGGAATATCCGCGAATAATAAATTCATACGAATATATCTCCAAAGACATTCTCAGAACTTGCATCTACACGAGGTATGTGAAATATCACAATATATGTAAAGGGGAAAAGGCGGCAAAGACTTTGATCAAAATAAAAACTGTGACGTAACTGTAGTCATAAATTTTGAAAACCCCAACTTCGAAAACGAAAAACTTTCACTTTGTTAAGTTTTCTCCCTCCGATCGGCTCCACTGATTTCTTGTGGGTCTAAGCGTGCTGCATCTTATTCTCGTCTGGATTTCTCGATTCGAGTGATTCACGACTCCCGTGAGGTCCTCACCATTCCCCCTTCTCCTCCTCCTCTCACCTGAACCCATTTACCACTACGTCACGCGACCACCAACACTGCTGCCATTCTCTAATTCCCCCACTTCAGCTATTCCCCCTCTCTTTCACCATCAATTTGTTACCCCTCAACTATATTTCACTTGCACGTAACATGTATACATAATAAGCACGTTTTTGAGACAGCAACAAGTCTCAAATTCAAGTTGCCCGATCATAACAGCAGAGCTTTCTTGATGGCCTTCCAGAATAAATTGCGGAACTTGTATTTTAAGTTTCGTGTCCGTCGACAAGTCATTGGAACAAAACTCAATCCACCATTGCATTTTTATAATAAAAGTAAAAAAAAAAAAAAAAGGATCCCGGAGTACGTACGGGGTGGTGAAGTGGTTAGGGTGACGGATTACTACACCCGAGACGCGGGTTCAATTCCCGACTGAGACCTTGGAAATTTTTCGGCACCTGAGAAACTACTTCACGCGCCTTACTACGGAAGGCCTCGGAACCCCGTGCCTGTACGATATCAGATACACGTCAAAGTCCTGGGTTTGAAGCCAAAATTTCCAGGATGCCTCAAAGTAAGGGGGGGGGGCTTTGAGATGGAAAATTTGGCAGACTCCATTAAAAACAGTATCTTTAAAAAATATTTAAATGTCATAATCACAAATAGTAGTTAATTCTTCGTTTATTCGTTTTTTCTGAGGTCTAGCCAACCGATAGCGTCGTTCATCCTCGGTGCGCGCCGAGTAGACTCTATCGTTGTGTCGATAGTGTCTTTAAACTTCCTTCGCTGTCATAATCACATTAAAATAAAACCTGAAGCTATTTTCCAAAGCAATGAAAACAACGCAAACGTGAACAAAATGACGTAAAAATTGCACGAAACATGAAAGTCTCTTGCATATTTACCGTGTTTACGGTAACTTGACGTTTTCACTATTGTTATGAGCATGGCGGCACCAATTGCAGCTCCTCCCGTGGCTAAAGTGACTGCCTTCACGCTTTCATAACCATTCTTATTCAAGTAAAAAAAAAAATGTAATAATTCGTCGTGGAAATTCCAACGCCACTGGCGCTTCACCCCTCGGAGGCTCTGTTGCCCGGGCACAATGGGAGCTCATGTCTTCCTGAGAACCTCAGCGTGCACAAAAGTTTCAATCGACTACACAATATGGAAGCTTCTTTGGTAAGGATAAGAGGCGAGTTGTTCGAAAGAGGAACTGTCATTTCATTGGTTACGCGCCAAACGCAACCAGACGATTCATTTCAGAGATTCTTCCACGATCCTTCCAGGCCTAATTTTTTGCTGAATCGTTGGGATTTTAGAGAATTCCTTTTCTCGGTACAGAAAATAAAATTGTTATTTCGAATGCAAATGTCGATTCGACTGAATATTCGAATGTCAATGAATGGTCCTATGAAGATAAAATGTTTTGAGGTCTAATTCGTAGCATACGCTACGCAGTGCATGCGGTACATGGGGTGAACCTGTTGCATCAGTCAGTTGGGCGCTGATGAAAAAGGAGATGAGTATTTATTTGACCGTACGTTTGCAGACGCGACCCCTGGTGGATCCAGTTTCGCATCTCGGCTGACCTAGACTGACCCTACCATTCGGACTCGGCCCAATAAACGCCCCCCTCCCTCTCTATTGTGTAATAGCGCGTGAATCATTTAGACCACAAGAGAGAAAAATTTCATCAATGCATTTGAAGGCTGACTAAAAAAAAAATGGTCGAAGCTTGTTTGCCTTCAAAGTACGGTACAAAAGCTTACGCTTCAAATGCCTGATGCTCGCCTTTTCTTGCATGCATTTTTCAATGGAAAAACGTTGGACAATTGAACCTTGGGCAATTGAAACTTGAACACCGTTTCAAGAGTTGAAGCTAGTATTGTTTTGCCAACAACAAAAATGTTTCCATTGTATTTCCTTTTCGAATTTATCGCTTCATTTGTCAGACGACATTTTTCTGATTTTATAAGTGATATATTATGACATGATGTATCGTGACAAACTACGGAAAGAAAAAGAGTCGAGCTGATTTGAAATTTGAAACTTCTTCGAATTGTTTACTGGTGTCGTTGTTGGATTTACATCGACTCATCAAGAAGAGCAATAACAATGGGTTGGGAAAGTTAAACGCCCCCCATATTCGAAACACTTCGAAGTTGCACGTAAAAACAAGGTGCGCGTTGGAGATTGAAAAGCTCGGTAATTAAAATTAGACTCGGTGGAAATCCGGTAGCGTCCGTGCTATTCGCAGCGGTAACCCCCACCGCCAAATTACGTATAATTTTATTACGGCGTGCAGGTATATCTCATGATAATGCAAGGGAATGATAAACAGCTACGTGGGTAGGGAATGCTGTAGTTTAGATCAGTGGCGGTTGGTGATCTAATTTATTTGGTAAAGCCCGCGCGCGATATTAAAATTCGATAATATAAAAAATAAAAATAAATAAACCTAGATTTAAAAACAGCTACGTAAGGAAAAGTGATCTCGGTTTAATAGTTTTTTCTTCGAATTCATATTTTCTTTTGTATTTTTTAAATATATTTTTTGTATTCTTTTTTCGAATTTTAGGAAAAACATAAGATTATTTACCAGATTTGAACGTTTTAGAAATGCCTCCTTTCGACCATTTTAATGGAAATAAAAATAAATATTTTTTAGTATAAAACATTTTAATTGCAGATAACAATGAAAATTTAAATAATTTAATTGGCTGCAGACAGATATGTTCTTTTAAGAAAAATATTTTTATGGTAACATTTTTTTCCATCGAGTTGTTCATCTGGCCTCATGACGTACCGCCATTGATTTTGCCCACAGTGACGTTCAGCGCCGCATTTTAGTCCCCTGGCGGTGAAAAATAAAAACGAGGGGGTATTCGACACTTACTCTGTTGACCCCGTGGCACAGACATGGTTAGACTGAACGCGATAATCGTGAGAAAAAAGCGGCGAAAAAAGGCAACTACAATTTAATACCAAAATCTGATAACGATCGCCAGCTGCTTTTGCTTGTGCATTAGTTGTGTGAGGGCGCAAAACATCTGACCTTTGACCTGAGTTCTCTGTACAGAAAAAAACAACAAGATAGGTGTATATGTTCCGTTCACGAAATTTTTGTTTCACACTCAATTTCACAACTTATCTGAAATGATAATAAATTCATTTATTATATTCGATTTTTTCAATGGCAAAATTCAAGTCAATTGCATTTTTATAAATATTTTAAATATAATTTTTTATGATTTTTTTTAAATAAATTTTATAAACTTTTTTGAATTTTTATGGAATTTAATTTCACGAATAGTGTTTTAAAATAAATGTGAATTAACACTTTTATTTTTGTAAGGTGAAGAAAACATAAATAAATTTTCAATAAAAGTGTGAGAAATGCTCAAATAATATTGAATATTAAAATTATGTCAGCATGATATCTGAAGTATCTGAGGTATCTGAGGTATGATATCTGAATACATGTACAGTAAATCCTTTTTGTTTTGTTCCAGCGTTGAAATCGAAAAAAGTTTCACTAAAACGAATATTGCAACATGGGAAGGGGAAATAAATTGAACAAAAAAAAATAAAATAATGGCAACAAATTGCCAAAGAACTAAAAATGTGAACATCAGACTGAAACTGCCATCTTGTAAAGCGTGAAACCAATTTTCGAACAAACTTGGAATCAATTTGCAAATAAACTTGGAATCAGTATTAAATATTAATGATAGATGGATTACAAGATGCCGGGACACCCAGAAGCATGATCTGCTCGTACTGTGTGGCTTGTTGAATTGTCCAAAACGATCTTCCTGCCAATCTGAGAAATTATATTGCGTGGGGTTCGCTGTCGGCAAACAAGACAGATTCGAGCCAAAGGGAACAACAGCAAAAACCCATGGTGATCGATTCCGTCATCTCGCCAACCGCACCGCCCCATCTGCCTCGGGCACTTTCATCCCTGCCGCACTTATCATTATTCACTTGCCCTCCCCCACGACCTAAAGTATGATGGGAGGGGGTTCTTCCAACACCAATGACTTGCATAGATCGACTCACATAGATTGACCAGCATAGATTCACATTCGAATCACACAGCTCGATTCACATTGAATCACAATAGATAGTAATGAAAAATATTTCAATTATTGTGGGCAAGATCTTCCGAAGGTTTTCCACGAAAAATATCATTTTACTAGCCATTTGTATATTCGAAATAAAAAAAATAATCTTGCCATTTTTAAAATTCGTTTTTCCAATTTTAGACAAAGTATCAAAAAGGCGAGTTAAAAAATAAAATAAAAATTAATTTTTGGCTGCATTAATTCAGAAATCCAAGATTCCGTTTAGCCCAGTTGGTATTTAATTGCAACCGATCGCGGTGTGGGCGGACCAGGGTTCGATTCCCGGTGCGAGTGTGCCCCTCACAAATAGCCTAAGCAACACGAAGGGTACAGAATTTCCTGTAGTAATAAAAACATAGCAGTCTACTGAGATCTATGGTTTAAACGTTGGCAAGGTACGACCGTATAGGCAATTGTCTATCTCTACGCGCCTAAACCCTGTCCCTTCCGGGCGAAAAACGAAGGCGTTAATTAATTTACCTGCCGTAGGTGCCGTTAGCATCGCCTTTTCACCGAACGTCAGTAACAAATTGTAGTCACACAAAAGGGACAAGTCAGTGTCTGTTCCCCCTCACCACCAGTTTTTCTTCTCGTTCCAATCTCATCAGTTCAACTGTCGCTGCTGAATTTGAAAGTCGAGTACAGTTTTTACTTTTGGGCACACGAACTGCATCGGACCGCTCTCCAAAGATGAGCACTCCCAAAAACAAAAATAAAAACATTTTTTTAATGATAATTTACGATACCTACAGTAGTTCAGATGATGCGACAAACTACCGACACTGAAAACAATAAAGAAATATTGTTAAACTTCGTTCAAGATACTGCTGCTATGAAACAAAATCACTTACCAATAATTTCTGGAAAATACACGTATATTTAATAGCCATAGACCCTCCCCCCCTGGGGCTGCTCGCGTGTAAATGTTGTAATTGTTTCTAAAAAAAAAATGCTGCCCCTATTTGTTGGCAATCACATATTGCAGCGCGCGCCTCCGTGCCCGCACTGGCTACGAAAATATTTGCGAAAAGGGGCAGCATTAATTTATTTACTCATTTTTGAGATATGAAATAAAAGTTTGGAAATGCTCTGCGGAGTCCGATCAAACTTTATTATTTTTCGATACCTTGCGATATCGAGATATACGTTCCAGTTGCATGATAAAGCGCTTGAACTAAATGGTCACATGACCAATTATTATTACGCCTCGACTGTTCAAACAATCGTTCTCCCTACAGCCAATATTGACATTTTTACACCTCAAATAGGTTGCAAGTTAAAACAGAAACGTATACGTACTCGATACTTTGTGTGTGCGTACGCATTATCTAATGGACACAGCGTCATAAATTAACAGGCGTACTTCAAATAGTCGTAAACTCAAAAATAGATGTATAAGTGCAGACTTGAAATATCTGCGCTCTAACAACGAAAGGTTGTAAAATTCTGAAAAGTGATTTTCGGGACACAGAACTTGGGAGCAATACATTTGCACGTAGCGCGTTATTCTTAGACATAAGCTGCGAATAAATTTAGCTAATTGAAATAGCGACAGATTGAAAATAAATAAAATCAACATGAACATCGCAGAATTGCGCTTATGCGAAAAACCCTAGAGTCATCGTTGAAGTGCGAGTAAAAAATAAGAATTAATACTAAGCCTGCAGCCTGGCTATTCCAGCTGCCATTCCCCATCCCTTGCATTCCCTGCCCCTCACATATCTCCATAGAGACACGAGGGTGCAGTAATCCTGTAGTGCACTAGGCACTACGGTGATTTAAAAAAGAAAAAGGATAAACTACGACGTCCCGGAAAATTCAGGGCAACTGCAACCCTTATGGATGTCACGTTAACCTCGACTTTGTAATGATTTGGCAGCTGAACTTCGTGCATCGATATGTGGATTGACTAATGCTCAAAATAGATACCGTGTTGGCAGATAACTCATCACGTTCATTTTGGTTAATGGTTTAGAGCTGCCGGTGTTTTGCAACGAATTATTTCTGAAACATAGTGAATCAATCGTTAGAAATGCCAGATTATGGTTTTGCCGACAAAGCAAAAATTTAACGACTTCAACAAATCGTTCAAGCATTTTCTCACGTAATAATCAAGCGGTGGATAAATTGTGGAGATTAATTATTTTAATTCTTATTTAAAGTAAATATTATAAATGGCATTTTTTGAAAAGCCAAAATGAGTTTCGAAAATCTGTATTAATGCTTAAAAAATACGTACGTTTATTAAACATTAAAAAAAAATGAGCGTAATACTCAGAAAACAATAATTTATTTGGGGAAAAAAAAGTATAAATAAGAAACTAAAGCAAATATTGCAATTCATATAACGCCTAATTTTGCAACAATGAGCCAAACGACAATTTACGTTAATCATTAATTATGAAAGTTAATGGGATCCATTGAAACGGTTCCTTCTCAAATTTTAGACAATTTACGTGCTACACAAACTATCATTTATACTCAAGTACTGTGGGTCAAATCGATGACTCCACTTTACTTAAACCCCTGACACTACGTTACATTACGCTTTACTTAAACCCCTGACACTTACTTACCCTACAGAAAATGTATGTTTATGTATCAGGCATCGATGGGACATTACAGCACAATCCTTCCATTTAATGGTAGCGATTACAACGCATTTTGAATGTACCCCCCATTTAATGCGTGCAGAGCATCTGTACTATATATCTCGTTCAACTCACAATGCTATCTTTCATAATCCCTATTACTCCCCGCCCCGAACAGACAAAATTCCAATATTTCCAGATTATCTCTGCCTAATGTATTATAGCGAGATAGGCTGATTACCAGTCGGCATATGAGACATAAGCGGCTCAGGTTACGTTACCCAAACGTTAAATATCCCCCTTGTGTTAGCCGACATGTACGCTGGCAATATATAGACGGCAATTGCGTATACATAGTGTCTGCCGAGTGCGACTATTTCAGTGTATTTATTTACAATTGACACGTGTATACATGTGCAAAGCATCAAGACAAAAATATTCCCTGAGACCCGCAGTACAAAATAAAACCTCAGTTATAGAAAGAAATCGGATAATATTTAAGACAAACTTGATCGGAATGGCGACCATTGCCTTTGCCTGACAAGCGTAGCAATTTTGCTTCGACGATGTAGACGACGATGACGAGGTAGGAGGCGAAAGATGGCTTTTAATTTATCACTGAGAGATTCTAGACAAACAGCAGCGCCAACTGGCGGCTACATCTGTATTAATTTTTCTTGAACATTTATTTTATTTTCAATGCCGATTAACAATGAAGAAAAAGGATATATAACTGCTGACAGAAAAGTTAAAAACCTAAAAAATTTTCAGCTCATATCGCATATTGTATACACGTAAACTGGCAAATTGTAACTGTTCACAATTATTTTGCGAAATTTGTTTTTGTTTATCTGATTGGGCACTAGGCACTAGTCATGTCAAATTCGTTTAACATTTACTTTTCTAGCTCTTTGGTATCAGCTGGCATAAATGGCACTCAGCGATCGACAAGAGTTTTTCGCAAAAGACCAGCCACAACAAATTTAAGAAGTGTGGGGGGAGACAGTCGAGACTGGAGCCCAGCTATAAATGTCAGAGCTTTGAAAAGCCACATACGAATAAATAAAATTCACTCATCGTTAAAAAACCTTTTTTTTTAACCCGCCGTTTCAATCCCTCTCGTTAAGCTGAGAAATGTCCCGAGGCTCTTAAGCATCATCCCTCTCCTCCCCTTTCGCCTCTTGACTACAACATCTATAACGAGACTTGAAAATACGGAACGAAATTCGTAGTCAGAAGAAGTAGGTGCTGATTTCAATCCTCTGCCCTTGACATTTGGTACCAAAACTGCTTCAAGAGTTCGGCGCAAAATGTGACAAACAAACATTTTTTTTTATTTCCGTTACTATCAGATAGTACGGAAGAAATTACTTACAGCATGGGCGAATGTAAAAAAATGGCAGATTCGTACCCTATATGCGTCATGGTCAAGGCCAAAAAGTCATTCATCGTTATTGCATCTTAAGTCACCACTAGTTATGGCGCAGGGTCGTAACCTGTCTAGTGCGCAGCAAACAAAACTTAGGATTTCGGTTGGTACTACAAATCGTAACGACCTCAATGCCCACGAAAAATACTCCATGTTTTCGTTACCTCGATGTCAACTATAGTCGCATTTGAAATGGGATGTGATAATTTTATGGGCCTGATAATTTTATTTGTTTTTTATTCATTTTTTTAAATCTATTTATTTTGTTGGTTTATAGCCATTTTTAAAATTATTTTTATTTTATTTTATTCGTCTTTTAAATCATTAAAAAAAATTGAATTAACGTTGAGAATATACCTGTATCTACAATTCGCGATTTAATTTTTTGTTTTTTATTCGGTTTAAAATTGTTTTTTATTCACTGTTATTTGTTTCTATATTATTTTGTTTTTTTCGTTGTTTTATTATTATTTTCTTTATTTAACATTTTGCATGTATCTGCTTATATCAGTACTTTTTATTTACAGTTCAATGCATATACTCCGAATTTTTCTGTGGTCGCAAAACCAATTGAGTTTGGAAGCGTTTAAGTTTCAATTTTTCTACCAAATGATCACATTTGGTCGAAAAATTGAAACTGAAAAGACAGACGAACACGAAACCAAGATTCGTTCACGCTCACTATAAGCGCAACGCTACGGTTTCTCCAAAGGAAGGAAAAGGCAATGAACGATCGTATCAACGTTCCCATCTTTTCCGAGTTCTACCTTAGATCTTGAGCTCACCGTTTACGAGACCCCCCACCCACGCACGCGGGAAAGCAACTTGCAATTGGAACGAACTTGTATTTTATAAGATTAAGATTGCTGCGATAACGCGAGAGATGACTTGGATGAAAAAAAAAAAAAAATGAAATGCCGTTTGCAATTTCCTACTACCGTGTGGTCCAACCACGCACCTCTTTCGTCATGTTCATTAGAAATGACGAAGCTCATGAAGGTGGGGGCACGTTCAACTGTTCGGTGGCATTGCTAAATCGCCTATCACGCAGCTCGAATGAAATACTTGACGCAGCCAGCTTCGAACAGTAATTATTAACAGTTTTAGCACGCTCTCACATTAATTCATGCGATATGAAGTCATAAACCTTCTGAGAAGCATTCAGCGCCCCCTTTAAAATCTCATAAACGTGAGCTCACCTCCCACGAATTACGATTACGTTGTTTTATCTGCAGACAAATGCGTTCGCCCTTTGACATTATTAAGATACTTCAGCGAAAGCACACGAAAAATCGTCCAACATCTTGCACTTAATAATGTCAAAGAAAAGCAGCCCGAGATTTCCTTGCAGATTTACCCTTATTTTGCGACTTACGAAACGTATTCAAAACTTAGTATTACACATCATGAACATAAAAGTTACAAACCACAGCTTAAATACATATCTTTGCAACAATACCGGAATTTCTACAGCTTATCTGGATCAATGAATCGGGAGCTCTTAGTATTACACTTACACTTAGTATTACACATCATGAACATAAAAGTTACAAACCACAGCTTAAATACCGGTACATATCTTTGCAACAATACCGGAATTTCTACAGCTTATCTGGATCAATGAATCGGGAGCTCGTCCAAAGCCTTTTTCAGTAAATTCCAACAGAGTTTATCATTTTTAAAATAAACTATTTGTTGTACTAACGAGTACTTTATTCTAGGTTTTTGGAATGGTGTTTCCGAACATAATTGAAATAAAATAAAATATGTAAATAAATCATTCGTAATAGCAACTGCGTGAAAGCAATTTTTTTGCAACTGCAACCCGAATGTCAATCATGCCCAGAATAAAATTTACTAAGGCGGCTGGGAGTAATACATGTACGAGTAAATTTTCGTATCGTCTCAAATACAACTTTACTTGAAGTTTGAAAGAAATGATAAGGTAAAGATTGGAATTTTTGAACTCTGGTACATTATTTGACGCTATGAACCACGAAAATACCACATGACATCATGCGCAAATTTCTAAATACGTGTATGAACATATATTGTAATAACATGAATATGAAAATATATTTAAAACATTTAAGGTTTTAAAATAAAAAAGCAATACAATCGTCAACTCGACGCAAACATTTAATTGTCGATTACTTAACAACGTTTTAATGACTCTAGAATACGAATAAAGCGCCGTCGCGAATGGCATTTACTGACACAAAATTTCGGAACCGTGTAACTCCTTCGCCGGATGTCCCATTTTCTGTCCACTTCCTAGAGTCAGGTCAACAACAGTGTGATAATAGTGGGGGCCGACCGTCACTATTGGCTACTAGGGCCCGATTCGAATCTGAATAATTTCCCCAGGAAATCCGGCCGGAGACTAAAAATAAAACGCGAGTCCAAATCTACTACAGCCAAGACTAGCAAACGTCTAGCTTAGGGGAGCGGGTGGAATGGGTAGGGGAGGGGGGTATATGAAGGAGTTACCGCCTGCCGCATACTACGCTGTTAGGCTTGGCGTTGTTGAGCGCGCCACTTTGAAGACAGCTCGGCAGGAATGCTATCAATCATTTTTGGAGAAACCAAAACAAAAGCAAAAGTTGTGCGTGTTCCGGTACGACCTTTGTGATCACAGGCTGCTGCAGACGGTGGTCAGAGACCAAACAGAACTGCCGCTTGGGTATAACACAGGGGGCGCCAACAGTATAGCTTATTGTTTCTCCATTCAGTCGTTGCACCTCGTATAAGAGCTTACAGGAATGAAGATAAATCATTTTGTACTGTAACTAAACAGGATTCTGTGTCTATTTTTGTATAATACATAAAATAAATTACAAACCCTTTTTCTACTGAAAACAATCACAAATCGAGATTTCAATAGCATAAACGACTACAAACAGTCGACAATAGCAAGAGCTCTGACGATGACGAATTTTCTAGACTCCGGGATATAAATAATTAGTAATTCGATTTTTGCTCGATACACCACGAGCCCCTGTCATTTTTTACTGATTAGGCCATGTAA
Source organism: Melogona broelemanni (assembly GCA_033995665.1). NCBI lineage: Eukaryota > Metazoa > Arthropoda > Diplopoda > Chordeumatida > Chordeumatidae > Melogona > Melogona broelemanni. The sequence goes on from JAUJYS010000600.1 coordinate 13,980, forward strand.
TTGTACATGTATTTTTCAAACAAACTATTCACTGCTTATATTTAATAACTTTTTTGTATTTTTTTTTCAGGCAATTCATAATAATAATTCTACTAACGGAGTTAATAGAAATTACCTCAGGGACGCGGTTGGAAAAAATTCCGGTAAGTTCAAAGATCAACAATAATTGATTTTCAAGGGCAATGCTAATATTTACAATGTACTTTGTTCTTTGTAAAAATAAGTTGAATTCAATCAGCGTTACATAACGATCTGTGCCCCGACTGGTGGCGCTGACAGTTTCATCCTATATCCCATTTGAATAGGCGCCTAGGAAATCTGTCATTCAACGATAAATAATATTTATATTCTGTGACTGTCTGACAGAGAATCATGCCTAAAATTTGAAGTTATCACCCTGAGTAGATGACGCCAAAAAAATGATCGTATGGGTATTGAAAGAAGAACCTCAGCAGCGTAGGAGTTGGGTCGCTCACCCGCTCAAAAGTTGACAGTTGACAGTTGCCTACGTTTCCGGCACAGGACATTGGCCACGTTTCCACTACGCCACACGACTCACTGGGTTGAAACAATTATTATTTTATGAAGGAGTCGGCGCCATAGCCATTGCGTTCCGTTATTCGCGAATCTCGTTCAAGGTTGAGGGATGGGGGTCATTATCGCCAGGAAAAAGAAAAGTAGTTTTAATCTCGGTTTTAATGTGCTGATGACTGGTTTTGGACGCGCATTTATGATTCAACTTTCGTTTACATTTTTTATTTCAGTAGCACGTACGTGTAGACAGGTATTGTTACATTGGCGCGTTAGCTAAAATAGAAATAAAATAAACATGATCTCGCATTTATGGTGCATTGACACACTTTTCGTATTTATTCAAGTGCCGCCAAAACTCAATTCACCTGAACAATTGTTAAATTATAGTGTCCTTACAAAACTCGAACAAGAACATGAACCAGAAATATTGAATTAAAAATGCATAATTTATAGATAGCATACAATTTATTTTACGCTGGGCAATGAAAGACTCCATGAAAAACGAACGGCTCCAAACGAAAGGCTCCAAAGAAATTAGGAACCAAGTCTCTAAATTGTATTAATAAATGCACCATTTACAATGTTTGACCCTGGGTTAAGAGCGATTACAAACCAGCAAACCATGACAGTGAATCTCGGCCGGCGTCGCACTGTTCATAATCAACTAATCATTCGTATTGAAAAATTAAAAAAAAATGAATCACGAAGCAAAAGTAACCCTAATTTAAGGTTGGCAATTGACACCCCACGCGCCTTGTCTCCTCCCGCGAGCCTCCAATCTTGGCCATCATCAGCTGACCCATTCGCGTGTGTCGAGTGTCGGCCCAGAGTGGTGTCAATTGGGAACGCGCGATTCGAGCCCCGGATGTCGGAACGCGACCGTGGCGTGAGAAAAACGACAAGCGTTCGCTAATTGAAAGTGAATGGACGCCGCGCTCGACCTGAATTAGGGGACGCAACCTAGAAAATGGCGCCGGCGCGCGAGTGAAAGGGAAAGAGAGAGTGCCACGGCCGCCAAAATTTGGACGCGTAAATAAACACGCGATTTTCGAAAAATAAATAAAGAATTCGACTTTTTTGTTGATGCTGCGGAAGACATGCAAACAGACACCTACGCAACTATATACAGTCTTGTCACCGACCGTGACTGAATAGAGCTGTTGGGGCACGTCGGCAAAGTTGACAACGGAATTGCCAAGAAAGCAACAATTTAATGAAAATCTCACATGTGAAGATTTGTCGTCGCGAAAGACGTTTAAAAAAAAGTTCCAGTTCTTTTCAATAACTTTTCACGACCTCCATCCATTGTGAAGATTGAATTTTGTAAAAGAAAAATCAATAACCTGATTTAATAGTTGGTGGAATATTTTTTAAACAATTATGTTATACCGTTTTCGATAACGGTTTTTGCAAACAGATTAAAATTAAAATTAAACACAGAAGGATGAATCAATTTGCTGGTCACACAAACTGAAAAAAAAATAAAAGAAAACTTAATCATCAAGTTTCGTCCGCAAAAAGCGAAAATACAAAATAAAGCGGGCCATTTTTAATTGAACAACGGTGATGCCACATTTTGGTAAACTTTCGCGGTATGACACAGCGACCCCATTGCATTATTTATTTATTTTTTATACCGCGTACGTGAAACTAGTTTTCATGATTGACACGTTCGCCTAAATCGGTAAACAAAACTCTATGAGCATCACGTCACGGGAAGGGGGTGGTTGGTGGAAGGGAGATGATTCCGATCGGTGTTCAACACTTCGAAACCAGTTCCCTGTGTGCGCACGGCGCTCTTTGACATGTGCACTGTTTATAAATAATTGAGACTTAATCTGCCGGAATGCCAGCGATGCTAGATAGCTGTCGAGGTAACTGTCACGACCGTGTATCGAGTCTAGTTTCCCGCTTGGCACCATCCCTTTGGTTCCGTTCCTTGGAACTGGTTCCTCTTTTGAGGAACTTATATCTATAGAACTGGAACAGCCGAACAGGTTCCTTTTTTTGGAGGCACTGGAACTTGGGGTCCTTTTTGTGAACATGGTTCCTTTTGCCGTAACTTTTAATGTTCTACGAATACAATTTTCGGCAATTTTTCAGCATGTTTTACAAACCGTGTTCGCAAACCGCCAAATAGACATTTGGCGTTATCATGAACGTAATCACACATTTTTTGTTAACGTATTTTTCACCAAATTTCACCACTTACCATATTTTTTTAAAAATATTTTTTAATTGAAGGAACGGAAAATTTCCAGGATCCTTTTGAACAGGGAACTAAGAACGGCAAGACTCCTATTAATTTATGTATGCACTGGAACGGGAACTGGTTTCTTTTATTGTGGGAGGAACGGGTACTGGAACGGGAACTGGTTTATTTTATTGTGAGAGGAACGGGTACTGGAACGGGCTCCTTTTAAAAAGGAATGTACTCAACACTGGCGAACCTTTCGGCGGCGCGATAGGGTGAAAAGATGCTGGAGACGATTTGAAGATGTCATCTACGGATGCGTCCGCCCTCCCCCACCCCCACTCATATCCCCTCTCCTCATCCGCCCTCGCAAGAAGTGGGTGGTCCAATTTAGGCCTACACACAGACGATGACCTCAACTTCAAACCGCTGCAGACACTAATTTGTCAATGTCATCAGTGGTGAAGCGCGAATTTGTGGCGTCTGCTTTGGCATTTATATCCAATGTACAATTCGTACATATGCGTTGAGTCATGCTGAAAAGCGCCGCTTTCTTGAAGAAAGTCTTTGAAGTGACAAGGGTGGAAACACACATAAGAGTGAAGTTTGACCACTCTTGTAATACCCGACTTTTTCGGATTTCATAAGGGGGGAAATCCAATTCCAAACCAATTACGGTTTCCAATCAATTACAGTGTATGCTTAAGTGACCTTTTGGCACGGGAGGAAACATGTCAAGTGGCAAATATGACTCAAGGATGAGTTGTGTTAGACATACTTCTTTGCTATTTTTTAATGTCATATATCCTGGTATATTCATATCGTTATTTCAATTATATGCAATAGTTAACCCTGATTTATATAATTTCAATCATTTAAGTCTCCAGGAAAAAAAGGTGGTTGCACAAATTCAATTGAAAGATTTCGCAGTCAGTGTTGCATAATCATAAAACAATCGACGCTGAAACCTTTTAAAGTACACATGTGAAACTTTTATATCTCGATCATCTCATCTAAATTCCACAGATTTTAATTAAAAGAGCAATTATTAAGTTTTTAAATTTTACTGCCATCCTACACGCAGTTCTGCCCTTCAGTAACCAAAACCTGAAAACTATTCGGATTGATATTCACCAATTGCCGTTTATGGCATATTCGATCCAAGGTCAATCTACTCGTCCCTAAGACGTGCATCACCTCAAAATTTACGTTATGCTATTTTTAAAAACACGTGTATATAGCAATGTTTATACGCAATGTTTATATAGAAAACAACAGGAATATCCGGAATGTTAAAAGTACAAAAAAGAAAAGAAAAAAAAGGCATCGAGTTCGTTTCGTTAAGAAAAGAGGTATTATCCATCATCTGCGAAAGAATTATATTTGCACTAAGGAAAACCCTCCCTCAGTCCATAACCATAAATAAGCGATTCGAAATGAGCCAAAACTACGAATATTACAACCCCGAAATATCTTGTATTTATTGAATCCAAAATCATTTTTGTCAAGTCATTTTTGCAGCATCAAATATCAGATCACCGATAGTATTGACGAGTGACAGTTAAAAATAATTACGAACAGCTATCAATAGTTTTCCAATCATTTTATTTCACTGTTTCCGTGTCGCGAGTTCAATTCCCAACCAAGATTTCCCGATTCCTTCACAGTTGGTACGCCGCCTCTTCAACAGCAGTTCATAAAAAAATGCGGTCCTCAAGACAAGACCGACAGGAAGGGCATTATTGGTCTTGTTTCCGCTCCAGCAAATAATTTCTATACACGAAGGTGTATTTCCGTGCTGATTCCGGGATCGTTATCGAAAGTCTCTCCCGAAGTAGTCTCTTTTTAACCCTCCGTTCGATTTTCCACCCCCACACCTAGCCAGGCCCAAAACACAGAACAGACCCCCATGTAACCCAAACACTCGGAACAACACTGCAATTCTTACAACGAGCCGCTATTTCGGATCGCAAAGTGAAACGAAATAGACCAGCGCTGAAAGACGGACACGCGTAAACAAACAGAAAAGTAAGCAGAAAATAGTTCGCCCTAGCGCAGAGGGGGGAGGACGTACGCCACGGTGGTGGTGGTGGAGTGAGTGAAAAGACTCGAAACTTGAGGAAATTGTTGCACGTTCCGAAAACACTGAAGAAGATCGGTATCGGGTGAGCGCAAGGTGCACGGCAAACGCAAAAAAAAGGCAAAATTAGGTACTAAAAAGAAAAAACTAATATTTTTTGTTCATTCGGAATTTCGTGGACAAAAACTGAAAGCGTCATTAAGGAAGAAATGGGCTCATTTGTCTGTTCTTAAAAATGACCAGTTTTTCATCACGTCTATTTTGATGCTTGTTAACTATGAGTCAAAATCAACTGGATAGTGACTTAGTGAATGCTAGACCTTGCTCTGACGATGGAACGAAAAACTTCTTACGAGGAAGAAAACATCCACAAAAAAAGTAGTTCCACCATTTTTGTGTGAATCGCGGCATTCCAAAGCATAAAGTTGGTTATTTGTTCTACACATGTGTAATTTGATTAATTTCACTCTACAAACGTAATAATATTACTCGTAAATTTAGAGAAGAGAAAATGAAAAAATATATCTTGAAAATATTCTTACCATTACTACCAACTACTTACCAACTTACAAATATTCAAATGCTGAAATATGTTGTCCTTTTGACTTTGAAGAAAAAAATAATTAGGATGACATTCCTGGGTTAAAAAAAATTAAATTCCGTCCTAAATTTCTTCCTAACACAAGACTGACATTTTCTTTGAGAAGGAGACCCTGAAATTGAAAATTTTTGTTTGACCTCTTTTTCAGGCAGTGTGTTGAATCGTGCTGGCATGCACGATTCAACACACTGCCTCTTTGACTCATGCCGCTTCGCTTGAGGAACTCAGGTAATGAATGTAGTTCCTCTGCGGGGGTCCAGCTATTCAATTATCTAATTGATAAATCGATTACCGAACCCAACTGCATCTTTCAACTCCTGCGAACATTTTGTGTAGAGAAATTCCCAGCTAATGAAAACATTGGTTCTACCATTGGCAGGTTCAAATTCTCACTCGCGTCTAATCAATGACTTCTGCCGTTTAACCTTACATTTCTTTTCAGGGAAGACTGCACAAATCCGAAATTAAAATTTCGACTAGAACTATTTATTTCTTCAATGGCATCTCCGTAAAGTAATTTCTGATACTTGAATGAACAGAAAAATATACATGTGAATGGTATACCACATTAAAAAATATTGAATAATTTCTATTTGGTTGGTTAGTCAGTCTTGGGACTGGTTTTAACAGCAGCGTGACGTCTCCGGACCACGACCCTCGATCCCCCGACACATGTATTTTTCTTGGCAGAATACAGAGGTGGTTTGCCATTGCCTTCCTCCGCACAATACCACCAGCCAACCCAACGATCGGTTGCACTGGGAATCGAACCCAGATCCGCTGGTTGGCGAGCGAGCACGCTACCTCTCAGCCATTAAAAAACATTAATTCTCATTAAAACATTAAATCTATTAAAAAACATTAATTTTGTTTAACTTTTTGGCCTACCAGGTATTCTGGGACTACTTAAAGAAATGCTATCACAAAATATACGAAAAGGCAAACAAATTGTCTGTAAGGATCAATTAATTGGTGCGCATCTTGCACTATTGGTTTCCCATTAAAAAAATCAGCTTAAAATTAGTTAAAAGCGTAATTAGTCACTGAAAACGCACTGCTTTAAAACACCGTAAGATGAAGGATAGCTTTAAGACGTATCGTTTTGCAGTGAAAACACGTATGCTCCCTGACCGAGGCCGGCGTCATACTCGCCCTGACTCCCTCCCGCGACCAAGAAAGAACGAAAAAAATCTCGCGTCACGATTAACGAGTTCATTTTTTTACACTCCCCCATCCAGGAATTTTTTTTTAACAGCTTCAACAGTCAGCCAGACTGGCCCACAGACATAATACGCCAATCTGTCACGGACTCCTATAGTGTAGATCGGTATTAGCTCTTGAGGTTTTTCGCCCATGTCTCTCAACTCTCGCGAGGGCGTTGAAAGGCGCGCTCACACTGGGAGAGCACCACTCGTCGGGAGAGAGAGCGGGAACCCCGAACCCCAAACCCGCGCAGATGGGGATAGGATGTACGGGAATTTCGGGGTTACACACTCGAGTGTGGTGAAAAAAAATATATGCAAGGGGCGCAACGTTGGAGTGGGCAGCAGCATCAAAAGCTTTCGGCATTTTTATGGATTTGTTCAGCGAAACCACATGATGATGAAAGACGCGGTTGGTCCCCAATTGAAATCGCATGAAAACAAACCGACACACCCTTTGCTTTCTTTCTTCAAGTTCGACCGTCTACCGGTAGATGGCTCTAGAATTGAGAAACTTGGTATTGAGCCACAATCCTCTCTAAACGGAATCGTTTGCGCTATCCAATGAGTATTTGGATTTCGGGCAATACGAACTTACTAATTACAATAAAATTTAAGGTTTTTCAAAAGGAGTGCTACAATTTAAGTATTCAGTGTTTAATTTAAATTTTTGTTTTACCCGTTTGTAACCCCAGTGGCTACCGCTGACTTGTGGTCAGGATCAACCTACATTTCGAAATGAGTGATATTTATTTTTATATTAAACTTGTTTATTAATATTTAAAATTCGTGTTTGCTTTGTTTTTAATAGCTAAAAATAAAATAAGTGACAACTTCGGTGCGTTTTGCCACCCAAGCGATAATTGCATTGCATGATAACGTTCCAATTTATTTTACGTAGGTAGGAAATTCATCAATTTCTTGACAAACAAAAAAGTTCAGAGAGAAGACAAAATTTAATTTAATGATATAACCTGCAAAATATTCAAAATTGTAACCTATTCTGCACAGGAAATTCTATCAATTATTGTCAAATCAAATAACTGAAAGTGGAGCCCTTCAGTGGCTTCATTCGTTGACCAAAGTCAAACCCTATTGGAGCCTTGGAGGCTCATCACAATAAATCACCCACACCACCTTCCCCCATCCCAAACACAAATCGCGTGTTGATCTGTCTCGAGGTTGACAGATCGCTGCCAACTGCACACGAGATCATGACGTCAGAAGTTTGCCGCAAACTGTTCAAAATCATCCGGGATTAAACGGCACTGAATGTCGGTTTGGCTCTCTCTCCCCTTCCCCCCCCCCCC
>JAUJYS010000601.1:0-21885 GCA_033995665.1 Melogona broelemanni
GCATTTTAGCCAATGGGAGAATCGATGCATAAATTAAAAGTGAGAGCACGCGCATTTCCGGAAAGTAACTTCGAGAACTATCGAGAATCGAAGGTAAGTGAATTTGCATATTTGTCGGAAGTGCTCGGTTTTCACTAAATGAACTTCGGCTCACATATCTACATTGCAGTGCCTCCTGGCGGCAATAGGGGCTAACTAGGCATTTCTAATTTACCGTGCTTCGTTGCGGGTGCCGTCGGAAGGACAATGCTCCGCTCAATATGTGTGTAGTCGATGGAAACTATTACGGTTCGCGTTGGACGCGTCGCCGCATTTCAAGGTGAGTTTGGTTTTGTTTCCAACTACGGGCGCCTAAAACAGGAATGCCTTTTAGTGGCATAGCCAATTTAAAGAGGCATTACACACGGACATGAAAATAATTAATGTACAAACACACGCACGAAAATCCACTTTCCTCGAGACAGACATCTTAAATCTTGTAGTGTCCAAAACTGCGAATAATATATTAAATACCGTGACCTACGGCACAAACTCAATTGTTAAATGAAATTTAATCCATCCAAAAAATTCGATTATCCGATTGAAAGTGTTTAGCCAAGAGTCTTGAAAATCTCCACTCAATTATCGTAAATGGCGAAATTTGTTAAGAGGGCATTTCAATTTGATAAGATTTTCTTATTAAAAAAGGAGAAATCGAAACAGATCAAAGAAAAGTCGAAAAAGATTGAAGGGATTGATTGATTGATTGATTCGGATTTTCAGACTTTCGGACAATGTACCAAACATAACGAAGAAACTTTATGAACGGGTGACAATCTTAAAAACAAAACTGGTTGCCCCAAAGGGAGTCCTTTTTTAATTATTTTGTAGGCGCAGTACGAGTCGCAGCCAGTGTTGCTTCCAGATGGTCACACGTTCAACTCCTTTGCTCTGTCAATGTAACGTTCAGGAAAGTGTTTGTTAGCGATGTGACTGTGAACCCTAGTGTGACGGCGACAGCACAGCAGGAAGACCACAACCGCAACCACCACCACCACCACCAGGCTTGGAGGTGAACACCTGTCCTTCCCACCTCCCTCGACCACCACCCATGTGCATACCTTGTTTGAAATGACGGGACGGCGTGTTGAGATTTTGTCCGTGGTTATACTCCGTTCCGGGAGTGGCTGAGACACCGAAAAATATGGCCAACACATGCACATAAGCAAAAGCGGTTAAGCATGCAAAGCATAAATAAAGGGACGTGGGTGGAAAACTAAAAACAAATTGTACATTTTCTCTTTATGTTACTTTTGATGCTTTTGATCATGAAAAATATTATATGGTGATTTAAAAACTTCACACGACTGATACAACTAATAGCACAGGCCTGATTATTAAAATCAAGACCATTGTTAACGATTCCGAGGTGTTTAAATTTATTTTATTTCGCGTCTGAATAAAAAAAATCAAGATTAATATATTATTTTTAAATTGAACAAGGTAGATATTTTTAATTAAGTACAGAGTTACTTTGCCACTTCGCCTTGTGTTAACTAGCCAGAGGCCAAAAGTAAAAAAATATTGATCAGCATGCTAAAATGCTTGAGATCCTTTGTTCGGTAATTAAATTGTGATTATACCATTAGTTGTTGCCTTCACCAAAACCATAAATTTCTGCCAGTTAGTTTTTAACCAAGTCCCCAAACTTTAAAGATGACCACCAAAAAAATATTGAACAAATAAAACGAATAAAGCAGATCAACCACCACCATCACCAAAACATAAGCGATGCATTTGCACTTCTCACCGGGATAAATTAATTAAAACACGAAGACTGGCCTAATACTAAAAACAAGTCAAACACGACTACAGTACAATAACAGAACAGGCGGGTTAAAACGACTGATAGAGCATACGCTTAGAATAAAATCAATAGAAGCAAACTAAATAAATAAATGTTCACGAATGCAGTAGGGGTTCGACGATTGATTGAGGACGGTTCCTTTACATAAAAACAATGCTTATCAACAAAATCTCTTTAGATGGGCGAGGTATCTAAGAATAAAATAGGACTCTAATAACTGTCAAAAATATTTACCAATTTTTTGTTTAGACGTTCCACAATTAATTTTCCAATTAAATGAACTTTATTTCAAGCGTCTAAACAACTTTAGAGGCAAGTAAGTGTAGCCACAAAAGCTGCTGTAGTCTGGTAAAAAAGGCCTCCATTCTGTTGACCGATAAATATTCCCCATAAATAAACTTCCTTTATTACAAAAAATTCGACATACAGATGTGTATGGTTCTTCCGCAGTCTGGCTTACATTATTAGTAACTGAGATCACTGTGGGAAGACCGTTTTCCACTTCCGGGTGATAAGTTATCGGTGCTAGGACTTATTTATGGTGCGGCTTTAACAGTAAAGCAGCTCATTCCACCTCCCGAACCATAAATTAGAATCAGCCAAAGTTATCGTCAGCAAACAACATTAGCAATTTTGTGAGCTTAACCAGATTTAACTACTGTTGCACTAATAACCATGTTTACTGTAAAAATGCTTGATAAAACGATAACAGCAGCTGGCGATTGTTTATTTTTCTAGCAAATAGCCATAAATTAATTCTTAGAAACTTGTTTAAATATTAACTAGACTATTAGCTAGACACATGTATACTATAGCTTTGCTTTTATATTAGTTCCTTTTAAGTCTAAACTAGACTTGAAAGCAACTTTTGGTTATGCGTGTAATTCGATAAAGGTACCGTCGTCAGTCACTCAACAATTTTGGAATGGGTTGCCAACCAATATTTTATTTAGAGTTTTAACTCACTAACATTTCTGTCCCAATGCAAACCTATTAATACTTTCATTAAGGGTTCAATTAAAAACCTTAATGACTAATGAAGATATAAACATTAATTTACAAAAGTGGGTTAATCATTTTTTAAATGCATAATTTAAAACCTTAATGATAATTGACAGTTTATTGATGTAACCAATTTCGAAATCTGGATATTCAACAATATATTTTTTACATGCCGATTTTGAGTTACCAGATCCAGGTGGATAAAATTGTGTGGCAACCCAGCCAGTGGTAGCAGCCTGTATCCATTACCACCGACCAAAACCAAATCTATTTCCAAACCCGACCTGCAATCAGCGAACACCTTCTCACCGGTCTGCTGCAGGTTGGCCCGCCGAGACACTGCCACATTGTCGGTGGCGTCGGCATACGAGTTGTTGGAGTCTCCGAACACGGTGGAGCGGTTGTAGTCCTTAATCTTGCGCTGCTGACGCCCCCCGTGCCACTCATCCGTGCTCTCGCTGAAGATGGTGCTGGCGCCGTTACCGTATTTCTGCTTGGGGGTCTGCTCGGTGGCGCACAGGCCAGCCGGTGGGCGGACCGGGGTGGCGGGCGGTGTGGCCTCGGCGGAAGACATGACGGCGTCCACCGCTTCCAAATCGACGTCGGTGGGCAAGGGTTCCTCCTGGGCGACGGGAGCCGAGTGACCGTTGGCGCTGTTGGGTGCCTCGCCGCCGAAGATGGTGGACTGGTTGTGGGGTTGGTGGACGCGACGTTGCTGGTCGTGACCGTTGCTGCTGGTGCCGAAGATGTCGTGGGTTTCGCCTCCGGGTGGCTTCAGGACCCTGAGAGGAAGAGAACAAAATAATGGACAGTTACAAACGATTCAATAATGTTCATATTGAAAACTGAAAATCAAGATTCTACCACTTTCACTGCCCAGAATAATATAATTTCCCGACTTTTCCTCATCAAAATAAAAAAAATCTCTATTTTCCCCAGCCCAAAATCAAATCTTTCCCTAACTTTTACAATAACAAATTAAGATTAAAGAAAATAGTGCGCGTAACGCAAAATTTTATTTCTATTTGTAAACACAATGCGAAGAAAAAAAAAATTGAAACGGTTTCCCTAGACAAAATTAATTTTTCTGACGTTCCCCCAGTGACAGTCCTACAATCAAAATACCCAAGCTGAAACGTCAAAAAACAATAGCCATTTTTGAACGCAGCCAACTACAGACAATTTCCCCAGTAAAAGGAGGACATCACCAGGAATCGTGAAAATCAATTTTTTTGCGTGTCCTTATAAGGTGAATTTCGTGATCTACTCTCGAGCACGCAAACGCACCACCCACACGAGAGCTCGTCCCCGACGCCCTGGCCACCCTGACCAAGTCACGCCCACCTGAACTAACGCGTCATCTGGTACAGGTGCACAAACCAAACTTGACACCAAAACGGTGACAATTTGCCAACAGCAATATTTTGTTTATAATCTTTCCTCGTGAGACTAGTACGATGAATTTAGTGTTCGATTCCCGGCGCGGGCTCTTGTTTATTCGATACTATGGTACTGGTGGCAAAATCTCATGTTCACTATAGTGACAGCAAATACCAATAAAACCAATAAAACCAGTAAATTAAGTGTTCGGAGCATAAATTAAATTAAATTTTTGTGAGGCTACACCTTTAAATGTTTCATTAGGGTATGACGATATTTAATTAATTTATGTGAACGGTAATATATAATTTAAAACAAAAATAATTTAATTTAACGATTGTTCTGGACGAAGTACTTTTCTAAAACGAATCATGGAAAAAGGTCATTCGAGGATCTATCAAAATTTGATTCGACTGTTTTTTTTTTAGATGATATTTTACATTTTAAATTGCAGGTTTCTCGTAGCAAGTCTATGGAGTTAGAAAAAAAAAATTAAAATCCCATCAACGCTAGTTGTAGACGAGGGAGAAACACTCGTTCAAATCGGCCCAACACTCAATCGGTCACAACCGACTCCTCCTCGCTATTGTGCAACACAAAAATCTAAACCAGTTTTCTTTCATACGCCCAGTCGGTCTGGGGAGTCGAAGCAACTTCAAACCAACCCGTACAGAAAATTCGACGACCCTACTCAAAGAAACTCCCTTCTAAGGACAGGGAGGACAACTTTTTTTTTCTTCATTTTGCTGGTCAATGAAGCAAAAGTGGACCGAAGGAGAGTTCGATTGTCACGCATCACAACAGGCAGATTTTGGTCACATGATTGCCAAAGAGTTCTGAAAAGAGGTGTGTTTTGGATCCATTGATCACGCATTGACACAAAGCTTTACCCCCTCGTAGTGATATTTTCGTGGTGCCACCACCACTAAACTCTATTCAGAGGTTTCACACCAACACAAGCTAAACGGACAAGTTTTGAAAAATATTTTCATGGAAAATGGGAGCGTCATACTTTCGTAAAATCAACACCAGATTGCAACAAGTCAAACAACCTACACAGATGATGTCATGAAACCGAAAAGTAAACGCCCTACACAGTTCGCGGAACTTTAATGTCGAGGTGAGAGAGGGATATTTGGAAAGGGTAGATTTTACATAGATGGATTTGACGGGATAGAGCAAAAAACCAGGGGTCAGAAACCAGATGAGAACTCTTATTACAAGAAACTTTGATCAAAGCCCTTTCAAAAAAAAAAAAAAAAAATGTAATGTAGGAGAAAGGTGCGTCGTTTGGTTTCTTTCACAACCAGTCCTGCTCTTTGAAGACGGGAAATATGGAACCCTAAAATCTTTACTACGAGGCCATTCAATTGCATGACGTCACATGTCAATTCAGAATCGAAAACAAGTTTGCCACGCAACCAGAATTCTAGGAAACTGAAGAGGACAGGCTACAATAATTGATATTCTGGAAAACAATTAACCACACTGTAAATATAACAATAAACACAAATAACTTCCTAGTTCAGAGACCACAGTTCATCGCACAGATGCAAAATATTGAAACGCGATTTGAAAAGGAAGTTCATAAAAAAATCCCTCAGGATTAAAAAGAAAAAAAGAAAAAAAAAAATGATTCCGCAAAAATGAATGCAGACCAGACAAACAGTACAATCGTAAGTGACTGTAAAACGCAAATCGACACACTAAATTCACAAATCTGCGGAGATTTTTCGTTTGTCTATCCCCATCACACAAAGTAAATTAATTTGTTTACAAAATGTTTAAATGTCAAAACGAGGAGCGCTTTCGACCATCGTGGAGAGATTGCGCCAAAATTGTTTTCCCTTGAACTCATTTCCGGAAACAATTCAAGCAATTTGACGTATCCTGTCTAGACTAAATGCGCATTTTGCTAGCAATTTTGGGCAGTTTAACGAGATTGGACGCAAGAACAAACCCATCCTCTTATTTGTTGTGCGCTGTGTGCAGTGGTCGATTGTAGCAAAAAACGCCAATTGACAAAAAAATATTTTTTTGTCTGGACCAATCGAATCAAATATCCCACCCACTGAAAAGATTGGATTACAATTACAATGTGTACCCGCAAGCAGCCCTTGAGGGTGTTAATTGCGAAGGTCAAATGACCAATAGATGACGAAAATGCCCAATTTTTACTACCACTATTATAATACTACTATGCTATTTTTTTGCAGCACCCCCAGAGGCGACCTAACAATTTAGCCTAGGCTAGGTTTATCATCTAGATAGGGATCTTTAACGTGAGCCTGACAACGTACAAGCACGGATTCCACGGCTTCGCCTCCATTCCAATAGAAGGCGCGCTTACAAAATTCTCATTAAAAATTCCAGAGGCCTGACAAGAATTTATTTTGAGATCACAGGCGAACACAGTATCCACTAGATAAAAAAATCTAACCACTCAAAAGTAAGGTAACCTTTTAATAGTCTACCCATGTTTACGGTTCTACCAGTCCATCCGTAGTGAGGGGGAGGGTGGGAAGGGCGTCAGCCAGTTCCCCGCCCCCTCACAAAGCGGAACAACGTGGCCGAGAGCACGCGAAAGACGCGCGTCATTTTTTGGAGGGGGGTTGGCCCGATTGGGACGCAGGGAGTGATAAGTGGGCGCACCGGTTTTTTATTTTTATTTTTTTGGAGCAGCCGGACAAGTCAACACCGAACCGTCCGCTGACGTCACATTGTTCGCGGCCAACCCAAATATAGAAATCATTCAATACTTGAAACTGGTGATAATAGTAAACTGAGAAAGGTGCAATTGAAAATGGAACTTTCAGTGAATATTTATTTAGCTTTATTTATATTTTAATTTTATTTTAAAATGATTTAAGAATATTTATGAATTACGGAAGTTTCCCATTTTATAATTATTAATCTGTAGTCAATCTTTTCATTAACTACAGCTTGTATGAACCATATATTATTTAAAGTAAAGTAAAGTAAAGTTCGTATATTTATTCTGCTTTTCGATTGAACTTACGGCTATACCGTTTGTCATTTGTTAGTAGGATTATATACACTCGTGTTTAATATTATTCGAATTAACTAACATTATCAAACTATATGTTTAACATTACACCAATGAGCTAGCTATGTAGAATTCTGAAACAAAATTTCAAATTCTTAAAAATAAATTTAAAATAAAATGATTGACAATTTTATTCCTAATACAAAATTGTATTTTAATTAATTAAATAAACAAAATATCAAAAAATAATATAGTAAACAAGGTGATCTAAGCCACTTTCGCAACATAGTGGTCTAACGAATTTTCCTAAACGCCCTTGCCTATTAAGTTATATCTCAGAACTAATTTTGATCATTGCTTCATTTTTGTCGACCATAATTAATAATTATTTTTAAAAAGCAACTAATGGTCATGGCCATAACAATAGAACTAACCGACCTCAACACAGACCAAGTATCTATCACGGCATATCAAGTTTTCGATTTCTGTTAATACAGGGATAACAGGGTCACTTCCTATCTCATACAATTTGGAGGCCAACCCCTAAGAAATGGTAACGCTCACCAATGAAATTAACATTGAAAATTCTTAATTGTAAATTATAGCAACAGAGGTACGGCATCACCCCAATGTGTTTGTAGAAAATGAGCTCTCGGCCAATCGGATGGACGGAAACCGTGAATAAACGAGCAATTTTAAATCGGCCGCGACCCGTCGAAGGACACGGACCGACGGCGCCGTCGGAAATAACCCTGGCCCAGATCTACCGAACAAATCCTATGTAATCAGGAGGGCATTCCGGTGATCGTGTGTGCATGGGCGACCATTAGTGTTCAACAATGCACGCATAGATCTCGTCCATAATTACCGGCAAACACACGACGGCATAGACATTGGCTTTCACAGTGCGTATGCGAGACTACGTACTCTATAGTAACCATTTTTTTTCTTCTCCGTAATCTCAGTAGGCAATGCAGATAGAAATGCGCAGGGGCCGTGGCCTATCGACTGAACTGGACCAAATGTACAGCAAATCCGCCGTCGACTCACTATTTAGACATACCTAAGTAGGGATAGGAAAGAGTTCGGTTTAGATTTGGACTGTCTTGATAAGCCATGTACATGCAGGGTTGCAGGGTTCATGCCAATTACAATTACAATACATACCCGCCAAAAACTGATCAGCTTCTTTGACTTTCCCTGACCAAAATAAAAAATTCCCCTAGTGTTATTTTGAACAAATCTCAGTCCAAAAATATTTTTCGTAACCAAAAATGCGGGATTCATTTCAATATTTCCTTAGAAGGTAAAGGCAAGTAATTTTTTCTCCGCTAGATTTTGCTTTAAAAAATTAACAATATTGAGACAAAAAAAAGTGCGCACAGCACGAAATTAAAAAATGTACTTTTTTTACAGGTTCCCATAAATTATTGCAGAAAAAAATCATAAGATATAGTAGGTAGGCAACCCTGCATTTACACTACACACGACTCTGTATTTACAGTAATGGCGTATTTCAACCCCGCTTCCGACCAATAATGACAGTATTTAAAAATTGGCCAATCTCATTCAGAATTAACTACACGGCGACTACAATGAAATTGAGCAATAAAAATAATACGTCATTCAACTGCCATCTTCTTTAGCATCGCTTTAATCCTTTTGTCAGACGCGCACGGTATTTACATGTACTCGTATCTGTAATCGTCAAACCCTGGTGACACACTTGCGTATATGGCCAGAGTTCGCTGCCCACCCCTTTTCCCCCTAGTCAAATGGGGGAGATTTAACATGCTGCAATTTCCAGATAACAAAAGGCGGAAAACCATCATTTAAAATGACACGGCATCATGTCCGCCGCCTCCATTACAGTCGGCGAGACGGCAAACGAGGATAAAAGTACCCGGTACAATATTTGACGAGAAAGCGTCGAAAAAGGAGACTTCGTTTTTTTTTGTCGTCTGGCCCGCATTGTACAGTTGACTTCACAACAAAAACATTTTTTTTTGCAGCAAAATGACCAGCTCAAAGGCATGTCGTAGCTCAACGAGCATTCGCCAAGTGTGCAGCGATCCCGGGTTCGATTCCCGGCTCGAACTTTCGTTATTCGATCCCGAGGTATCTGTGAAAATGTTTCCCTCCACAATGATTCAAACGACTAGCGGGGTGTAGCATTTCCCGTTGTGATATTCAATTCAGTGATGACCATCATTAATTGTCGATAAAAATTAAAAAAATTGTTGCAGTATGAAACTCAAAATAACGTCTCATTGTAAAAATCGAACTTCAACCAAAACCAAGAAGCAATCAGTCACGAAGACCCGGAAAAGTACGCAGCATATTGATCGTGGCGAAAACATGCACGACAGCCCAACTCGACGAAATATTTGAATTTGACCCACAAACACAAGGGGTCAAGTCACTTGTCGCATTCAACCGGCGCCCGAATTTCCATAAAATTCCGAACAACTGTCGTAAATCGTGAACACACGCCGACAGCCACGTCAAGCACACATCCTCCCGCGTGACTCCCGGGTCACCCTCCAAAAGCGAGATACCCGCGAGCGTCAGACAAGAGGAACGGGGAATTTTCCGCAACAGTTTCAAATTGTCTATCATTTTAGCTACGTATATTTTTCGTAACAAATCGCAATTCTAAAAAAAAAATTACAACATAGTGCTTCGTGAAACTGAACGCGCATCACGCCCATTGACAGCCATGAACCGTTTACACCGTTCGATCTCACGAAACACGCAGTTATTTAAAATTAGCAAGTTAAACGAAATTGACAATCTGCAAAATATGTACACGTTTCTGGATTCTGCCAAAAGAGTCTCGGGAAGATTGAACGATCCGCCTCGTCATACAACGCGCCCCATCTTAGTTCCCCCCTCATCCTTTTTAATAAAACCCACCCACGCGACCAGGAAGTGACTAGACACAATTTGGAGCGCGCGCGCAATATTACTGCCATATACCGGACAAGCGCTGGATTATGAATAATCGCATTTTCTTTGAGTGATGAGGGGGCGACGACTGGGACGGCGCCGAATAACTGTGATATTACTGATGAGAACAAATGGGGCTGCGGGCCAGAGGTGAAGAAAAAGGAGGACTGAATACAGAGTGACACAAAAGCATCACGAATGCCGCATTATTCAGTGTACAACGAGCTTCGAAAGAAACGGATTCGTTGAGACCTCGATAAGAGTGGGAGAGGTGGATGAAAATAAATCGCCCCTCACCACCACCCCCATCAAAATGCCCGAGGGTTAGCAACAAGTCGATCCGCGGGGAATAGCGTGCGCGGGTAAAGGAAAAATAGTGTTTCCTGAGCACGGTCAATCTTCGAAAAATAAATAAAAATGGTGGAAGCGGTTCGTGGACCGTGTCGTTAGCGCGCACGCGGCTTTTATCAAAGTGCACACACGAGACATCATGTCATGTAATGGATAACGCAGTCGTATCTATATAAAATAATTTTTTTTTCGAACCTTTAAGCCAGATTCCCACTGGAGCTGACTTAACGACAAACTTTATAAAAAAGTTAAATCAGAAAGTATGCGGGTAAAAGGGAAGCTGTAACAATTTAAAAATTTGGTAACGATTGAAAACTTAAAATTAAAATGTCTCGCGTGACCCGCAAATGAAGAAAAATATATGCCTATTGATTAAAACAGCCAGTTATTTCCAAGAATTTAATCAGAAATTGTGGGTCGACTAGCACAGAATAAACAGGAAGTACGTTTTCCGGAAACAAATTCTAACATGTACTGCTAGTGCCACGTCCCAAATTATTACGACTAACTAAACATACCGGCAGAAAAACCAGCTGGTGACATTAACCATTAATAACCTTTCTAAACAAATACTTAAACAAACGCAAATCTAAATGGTTTCACTGTACACAGGCACAACGTCACAGCAGCTTGCTTCATATAACACTGCCATTTTTTTTAAACAATCTGTCAATCGCTACATGAGACTGCGACCCTCTAAACTCATAAGTAGTACATAGGACAGCCAGAATAAACTTGCGTGAAAACGACCACTAACTACTGTTAAACTGTCCACTTTAGTGTCCATTTCACACCACAGAAAAGCTAGTAAATTAAAAATAAAAATCCGTGTTATAGTTCCGTAATCACCTGTGATGTGGTCTGCAGGCAGGGTATCCATTTCCATTTCCATTCAAGAGTAGCACTGAACCGTCCTCCATAATCAATCAAATGTTATTTCAGCGGAAAGATAACTTAAAGACACGACAACTGACTTCGGAAGACGACGGATGCTGATGGGGAGACAGTCGCCGACAATTGAACAAGACTTGGTACTAATCCCTTGAGTGGCGAAACAATCGCCTTCAGTTAAATAGGTGAAACAACACAGTTGGCTTCGGCGATACGGTTTGGCGCCGTCAGTTTCGTTTTTTTGGTACTATTGCGTCGGTGGCGCCGCAACAGCCTCTCGTGTACGCGAGGTGGCGTTGGCGGCGCCAATGACCTACATAGACAGCCCACGCGTAAACTAGTCATGATGCAGATTTGGAGCGAGTTGCTCAACCAACAGTGAGCTACTACTACTGTTTCGAAATAAGTTTCACCTCACAATCGGATGGAGTACTACCTTCACATTTGGGGGAACCAATGCCTACTAATAATTATGATTTACTATTAATATACCGGTACAGCATTCGTATGTAACAAGTAGAGGGCAGCAGAAAAAGGAAAAGACCATGATTTCAAGTGGATGGTGTCAGGGAGAGCTCATGATTGAATCTGCAGCAGCTCAATGACTCAACAGTACTGAACAGCAAATTCGCATGCATGCATTTTTTCAAAGTAAATTCTTGATTTTCTTGAATGCAAAATTGCAACACTTATTTTAATCTTAAACTGTTAGTAACTAAGGAGTAGTAAATAATTTTTCTAATTTCTACTCATTCTTAAAAAAAATGTCATCCCCGTCTGTCACGGATCATAACAGTTGATGAACATTCCAAGTGAACCAATGCACATGCTAAAGGTTCAAATTCCAACTTAAATACTTCCTTAGTGATAAATTCCTTCGCAAATGGAAATAAAGCCGTGGCACCAGTGCCTGTACACGTTCAAGATCCCAACCTAAGTATGGAACCTTGGTTAGGCAAAATTACATGGTCGTCACCTTTGCTTTTCTTTCAACCGTAACTACTACGCAATAAAATCAGCAGTATGCCACAAGCAGTCTATAGTAGTTTATGTAGGCGACGCGTCACCTTGTTGACGTAGCCCGAGTAAGTAGAACGCGCGTTTCGGCTATCTCTTCTCTCCTTGTGTGGATGTCGAGGCAGACAACGCGCGTGCAGCGTGCAAATTAAGAGCGCTCGTGCTGAGCTGTCAGGTCGCTCAGGAAGCGAACGTGCGTAGCGCTTTCCATTGTAGGTGCTGGTGTGGGGGGCAGAGGACTACAACGCAGTTGGCACGCGCGTTCGTTGGCGAACTTCGTGTTCGTTCGGCATTGACTAGGTGAGAGGGTGGCTGGCGCAGAAACACCTTAGCCGGCAGTCTTGGAACACTACCAGTGACGACTTAGCGCTTGGCTAGGAGAAGAGAAATTTCACTAAAATTAAAGGTCTCGAGTGGACGTTATTGGACCAAGAGTGTACAGCCCCTCGTGTTCGGGGGATGGGGGGAACTTGGATGGTGCTCGTAAATTTGTTATCTAACAGCTCAACAGGCATAATCGATCAATTGGTTATGAAGATAAAGCAAATTCGAATAAGCCAATTTTAGATTACGAGCTGAGTCACAAAATTGTAGTCCTCCACAAAGCAAATGTTCCAACATCGAATACGTTATCCTTATAGTCCATTCAGGTTCAATTCTATCTCAAAATAATAAAATTTGACTAATATTTAATTAGTTCGATATTTTTATTATAATATTTATTACTTAATTTTATATTTAATTAATTATACAACTGCAAATTTAATTTGCCAAGTTGTCGATATTTTTTAAAAGTAGGCTCCAACAATAAATAGGCTTACCAAACTCGCCATAAAAAACCGGCCCCAAAATGGGAACCGACAGTGGTTACCCAGCGCAGATACGAAGTGCAAATCCAAACAGGATTGACGCATGCAAATTAGTAGATCATGATAGGTGAGAGGTGAGAACAAGGTAAAACTTTTAATCAGGGCGGAAACGAAGGACAAGGAGGCAAACGTGAATGAAGGTGTCGATCGTGCTGGAAGAGCTTGCGTGGGTAGAGCAAAATCGCTCGTGTGCCCCTTTCCAATCTTAAATTAGTTTGTTCCTCACAACCTCTCGAGTTCCACTGGAATTATATGTTCACAGTTAAGTAAAAATGTATGTTCACCATGGAATAATACCCCTAGACCACGGGACACCTTTTCGGTAAAGCGAGTAATTATCACCCATCGCTCGTTTTTAATCAAAGTTTTCAGAGGTAATCAAAGTAGTTTAAAGTTTAAAAAAATGAGTTCAATAAACATAAAATTTGTTAAAGTTGTTGCACGTGACTGTCATAAGTCTCAGGAAGTGGTCTCAGGATGTTTCACTCGCACGCATCAACGAAGAGGCTGTTTGTTTATTATGCAGTCGTCAGGCTACTCGCCCGCGCGGTTTTTTTTTTTTTTTTTTTTTTTAAATTCACCGTAGCGCCTAGTGCACTACAGGAATACTGCACCCTCGTGTCTCTTTGGAGATATATGAGGGTATCTTGTGATAATTACTACAATGATCAGAAACAAAGAAAAAAAAATATTAAATCAAATCAAATGGTTTTCGTCATTGTTGAAGCACTTTCAGTAAATAATTAATAAGGGGTTAGGACGTCTACAAAACAACTCGTCTCTCTCACACTTTCAGTAGCATGACGTAAGGATTTGTAACCTTCATCGTGGAAATTTGCCGCCTGTGAGAATGCCCCATGTGGTCTGCGCGAATGTAAACTACTCATAGGATCGTCACCATAATAACCATGATAAATAACAGAACCCGGATGGTTCTGTTAACAGTACCGCATGACAAAACCATTTGTTCACAAATGTTTCGAATTAAAACACGACGATCATTTTTTTGTGGGGAAATTTCCCTCACTGAGTGAATATCACTGAAGGAGATTATGAACCCTTCGTGTTGCTTAGGCAATATGTGAACATTTTAACGATCATTCTTAATGACGTCGTCAATGGAGCCAAACTGCTATGCAGAAACATTTCTACGACTGTGGTTCGAAAAACTTGTTACGAAAGTACACCAGTGTCCTTGCAGATTAAATAGAAGCGCAGACAATTAAAATATCTTTCTAGTGAATACATGTATTTTTTTCTGAGACATTCCATTCTCAAAATACAAAATAGGCGTCATTACTTTAAAAATTTCCCACGTACTATTATCATTATTTTGACGTATGATACCTTTGGTCACGGGTATGAGGCACTATTCTGAAATTTTGATGAAACGGAAGTGGCGTCATTGGGTAACGACAAATTACGGCAAACAAAAATAAACTATCCAAAAAATAAATATCAAAGACAATGAAAAATAAGTGAATATTTAATGGGACGAGAGTTTGGTCTTTAAAGATAATAATGAATAAGAAGTACTCGAGTATATGAGTACAACAAAAAATAAAACCACACGGTGCACATAAGGTAAATCGCCGAACCGGAACGATATAGACAAACGAGATTACAAAACAATTGCAAAATGACAAAATCGCGTAACTTAGGTGTTAAAGAGACGCTATAGTTACATTCTTGGATAGACCCAAGAATGTAACTATCGCGTCTCTTTAACTATCGCGTCTCTTTAACACTAAGTTACGCGATGTTGTCATTTTGCAATTGTTTTGCAATCTCGTTCGTCTATATCGTTTCGGTTCGGCGGTTTACCTTGTGTGCACCGTGTGGTTTTATTTCGTGTTGTGCTCATATACTTCTTATTTTACCTAAGACGAACATTGGATTACTGCAGAGACCGAACTTCTGTCTCTACAACTTATTTTATAATAATGAATGTCCGGGAATACTTGAGAAGATTACCGTGACCTTCAAACTCTCCAAAAGGTGTATTTATAACGTACTTGCACGGGCACAACGACATATCATATGCTGCGGCTGTGCCTCCGGTACAAGCCCCATATATATATTTTTTTAATCGAATCGAACTTAGTTTTTGGTTTTCCCTCGTGTGTTCCTCATGTGTGTGTGTACGAGTGAGTGTACGCTCTCAAAATTAATGCCACAAAGATGATTGTCTGTACAATAAAAATGGCGTGCTCCGTATTCTCGGAATGATAATTTTTTAGCTGTTACAAATATGCATGTAGACTGGTTGGCCAGCATGCGACAAGGCATTAATAGTACGGCCATAAACGCGAGTACCCCCATTTTTCGCTCACTCTGGCAAGTAATTTCTCCTTTATTAAGGCAATATCCGTTTTTGTGAGGTGATCCCACCTTGCGGTCAGACCGTGATGACCGCGAAAATCGAACTGCCAATTGAGCGGCCTGTACTCGCGTAGCCTATGGGTGCTCGCTTTTTTTTATCACTTTTGGCAGCGTTTGATTTCGGAGAATTCTTATTTTCTCCCAACATCGATAGCCATTATTTAACAAAGAAAAAAAAATGAACTCGGTATGCCGCGGTAAATTAAAAAGCAAAGGTTAAATCTCGTGGCTGACGACGTGGACGATGAAATTGATGGGTGAGGGCAGTTGGTGGAGTTGTCCACCAACTCTGGTTCACCGCTAAGAGCACTTAATTGGCGAGATCACCAAAAACAGTGGATAGTTAGTTGCGTTGTGGCAGAGTCCTCCCAATCCAGAGATCTACTCTAGAAATATTCAACTATAAATTTAAATGTAATCCGATCAGAAGATGAAGCTGGACACGTAGAGGTGATTAATTTAAAGCTTATAATACAAAGGCATTTTAACGTAACTTATATTTGATCAACTCTAGCTGAGACTCCATCGCGGTTCTACTGTACAATCTCATTATCGCCGCTGGGTGGGGGTGGGGGAAAGACATGTATACAAAATGGGATCATTTCACTGTGACGAATTTAGACAACTTCGGTCAGTTTTTCATATATTGCCGCAAGAGGTCACAACACTCTATTGCACGATTAACACTGTACCCTTCAGATCGCATCGGTGGGCCCAAGATTTCGACTCGTTGTAATGCAGTCGGTTGGGCGACCTGGCAGTGTGAGACGGTCTCGAGTTCAATTATACGATGAACGTATTTCCTTCACGTAGTGAGTGCTAAAGCACAGAGTGGGGGTAATAAATATCCTGCGATGATATTAAAAAAGTTGATCTCAATGTTGCTCAACGCTAAATCTTTGAGTTGAGACCCGTTTAATCGGACACTTCTTAGACCGATATATGTCTTTAATGGCGGTATGTACCGAGAGATATCTCGTTAAAAGATATCTTAAGACATTTTTTTGTCGTCAGCATCTACATGTAATGGATTAAAGTATTTAAATTTATGATTTAAGTGTTTAAATGCACATTATGGCTTAAATATTTAAATATACGATTAAGGTATTTAAATTTATGATTAGGATTATTTAAATAAATGATTAAAGTAAAAAAGTATATGTGAGCACAAAAAACAAAAAAGCACACGGTGAACATACGGTAAATCGACGAACCGGAACGATATGGACGAACGAGATTGCAAAAGAATTGCAAAATGACAAAATCGCGTAACTTTGGTGTTAGGAGTTAGTTAGATAGTTACATTTTTAGATTACTCCAACATTGGTCAGTTGAACGCTGCGACGCGGTAAAAATATTTTTTTAACCGTAGTTCGCGACCGACGTCCTCTGAGACGGTTAAAAATATATTTTTTACCCCGTCGCGGCGTTCAGCTGACCATTCTTGGAGTTATCTAAGAATGTAACTATCTCTTCTCCCAACACCAAAGTTACGCGATTTTGTCATTTTGCAATTCTTTTGCAATCTCGTTCGTCCATATCGTTCCGGTTCGGCGATTTACCGTATGTGGCGCACCGTGTGGTTTTGTTTTTTGTGCTCATATACTTTTTTATTTTATCTAAGACGAACATTGGATTACTGCAGAGACCAGGTCATCTGTCTCTACAACTTATTTTAATGATTAAAGTATTTAAATTTATAAACAATGTAGTACGCCGACAAAAATACTTTCGTCAGATGATAAAGGTGACAGTATGGAGCGTGTTCACGTGACCGCAATTATATTTAACAAAGTGCAACGTTATAAAATGTTGCTTAGCATAATTGCGGTCTCGTGAACGCTTCATAGCGTCACCTCTTTTTTATCTATTACGTGGTGTTACCTATGCCGGCATATTTAGCCGTATATTAGGTAGATATATTTTTTCGGTGCATACTGGCATAAGAATTTGTTTCAATAAATAAATTTAATAAATTTAATAAATTATAATAAATTTCTATGCATGATTGAGGTATTTGAATTTAGGATTAACATATTTAAATTTATGATTAAGGTATTCAAATTTATGGTTATAGTATTTATATTTATGAGGACATTAATAAGAATATATATATTTTAAATTGACTTTGAACTTGTTTGAACTTAAATTATAATACGTGGACCCTAAAATTTTAGTCAATATTTCATAATTAAATTAATCCTACTCTGTATATTTTATTCTCCTGCATGTTGGACACTTTTTTGAAACCACGTTTCACGGGCTATGCTTTAAAATGTCCCCCTACTTTCACAACTTTCGGTTTTAACGTCGTGACTATCGTGGGTGGGTAGTCTGGTCGTAACTGGTGGCTGAGCGTCCGAAAGAGCCTCGGCTTACAGAAATACAAGTGTACGAACAAAAATACCGAGCCTCCCCAAAAGTCAGCCGCCTGCGCTGGTTTGTTGGCTCATTACGTGACGGCTAATGGCGATATACGAGTATTAACGCAGAAAAAAGACCACGTTCAGCGTATATACGCGTATACAACAGTTGCTTATTATTATTATTTTATTAACGCGCGGGTTAGGTGGCTCGGCGGTCACCCTCGAGCTAAAAACGTGATGACGATGAATGGGGGTCCTGTGTACGAGCAGCGTTCACAATAGAAGGAATTTAGAGAGAGTGGGAGATTATCAAAAAAATTTTGCATCGGGATGAGCTTCGCCCTCTGTTTGTGTGTAAATCGTGGCCGCTCGTGGTGATGGTGAGGCTCCTGAGACCCTCGTTGCTTAATTTTGCCCCAATAAGTTTATTTTCATGCCATGCTGGCGACCAACTCTCTAGAAAAGACGCTTATGATTGGGAAGATAAGCGTAGCCAGAGGAGTGGGACGACCACGCACAAGATGGCTGGCAGTGTATAAAGAGGGAAACCAATATGTCTCTCCGGGAGCTGCATCGAATCGGCCCAGTTGGAGAGCACTTGTCCAGGAGTCGGAAACGACTCGACGGATCTTAACAACATAACAAGTTTGATTTTATTTCCAATCACTGCAGTGAATTCTGTGCTTCTCGTGTGAGGGGCCGTTTCTCGCGTGAAGTGTGAGGGGCACGTTTTGACCATTACCCCGGAATGCAATAAACAAGAGCCCGAGCTGGAAATCGAACCCGGGACCACCGCACAGCAACCGGTCGCAATATCGACTGGGCTACGACGAGTTGTACTATTATTGTTTCGTGTTAATTTGCTTGATTGGAATTTATTTCATGAATTTCTAAGTGCAATAAAATAACATTGAAATAAGTTCAGTGTCGCACGCCTTTCATTGGAATGGAAGTAAAGCCGTGAGACTAGTGCGCCTGTACGCTTTCACGTAAACGTTAATGATCTCTACCTATAAAGTCAGAAACTTGTGCGACTTGTACATGTATTTATTTATTTATTTTTTTAAATCGCTGCACGATGTATTTTTTGTTTCGAAGGATTACTTGCAGTTTTTTTTTTGTTAGTAAAAACTGACTGCAATTTGGTGTAAACAAGACAGGGAAAAAACTTTGATTATGATCCGAGAGAGTCAAGAAAAATGTTGATTTTGATCAGGCTGATTTTCCGTTTCAGTAGGAACCCTGTAAAAAAATATATATCTGGATTCGACATAATTACGGTTAAAATCACGACACGGGTCCCAGAAGGTTCCTACACATGTTCGTGCACGCAGATACGAGGAAACACGTGCTCAAAGCCCAGAGTCCCATTGTTGCGCGGCATATTAAGTCGAGGTAATGCGGCAGCCATCTGCTTCCGTGCTGAATGCGCTGATGATGCACCTCCAAGCAAATGATGATGATACGATGACACAATGGGCGCTCATCTTTGCCAAACCCGTTCATGGATGCCGCTGCGTGAGCCGAGAGACTATGCAAATATTTTAATTTTTCCTATCTTTCTCCATGCATGTGCCGTGGGCCATTTACTACAGTCTGTATAAGTTAACAATTAAGCGTGCGTTTGAATGCCTGACGGCGACGAAGCACAGGTTGAAGCTACGCAGGTTGTCGGAATAGCCGATTGGTCGCCCGGGCGGCCTGGACAGGTCGAAGTGGGCCGAAAAAGTGTTTGGTTAGTTCCTTTAAAAAAAAAAGGAAACCGGTCTAGTTCCTCCTCCCGTGAATAAAAGGAACACATCTCGTTCCAACAGAAATTAAAATTAATCTGACTAATATTACGTTTTCAAAACGAACCTAGAACTTTTCCTAAAAATAATAAATAAAATTAGATAGGAGCCGTTATGGGAACAATAAGAAGGTATGGTGTATCCTAGACCATTAGGAGACGACGACGGCAACATTAAAGTATTCGTAAGTGCTACTGAAACGGTGGCAAATAAAAACGCAATAATCTTAGAATACAATTTTTTTACTGGGTGTTGTTCGAAAAAAATAACCAGGCTGCAGGATCCACCCCTAAGCTCTGGACTTCCTAATGGAAGCTCAGGGGTGACGCCAGTACTAACGAATAAATGAGAGCCTGCGCCGGGAATTGAACCCGGGACCGTCCGCTTCGTAGGATGTTGCCATACCCACTGAGCCATTTTTATTTATTTAAAATTTTTTTTTTTTTTTTTAATTCCATTTATCATAATCATGCCATTGGTCAATTTAATTTTTATCCAATGAGCTTTGAATGCTAACGTATTCATATAAAAAAAAATATACTAAAATGACAAGAGATGTAATATTTAATATAGTTGTTCTGTATACACAAATATATATTACAAGTGTATATTAAATTTTTAAATGTACTGCACACAGTAAAAGGAACCACCGCTCCAGTTTCTGATAAAAATGGAAAGAAACCGTTCTAAGCGATTCTTAGATCCGCTGGATCCATCATGGATCTGCTGGAGGTCGCTCAAGCGAAACGCGCTTCGACAAGGGTATTAGATTTCTCTTGTTTACACTGTACGAGCGCGCGCGGGTTAGCTTTCGTTTTTCAATGTAGGAACGCGTGGTGGGTCCCCGGAGGATTATGTTCTACACGATAGATGGACGGGAAAATCAATAGACGGCCACGGCACACGCTCTGCCGGGGAAAGTGCTACTCTGTCTAC
This sequence comes from Melogona broelemanni, assembly GCA_033995665.1. Lineage (NCBI taxonomy): Eukaryota > Metazoa > Arthropoda > Diplopoda > Chordeumatida > Chordeumatidae > Melogona > Melogona broelemanni. The sequence goes on from JAUJYS010000601.1 coordinate 20,787, forward strand.
AGGATATGGATTTGCCAATGTGTAGAGACTGGAGAGAGAGAGAGCGGGAAAGGGTCGCGAGTGATTTTGCGGTTGCCACTACGGTTCGGAAGAGGAGGGGGGGTGTGTCGTTGCTAGGCTGCGACGGGGCGCCCCACTCGGCACGGACGACGGTTTGGAGAGTGGTTGGTGGGTCAACCCAACAAACAATGTGACCCAAGTTTAGTCGTAGTGACGGATCAGGTGTTGGTGTATGTTTGTGTAATGTTCCGGTTGTCGTCGGTTTTGGCGCTGGGAAGCGGCCAAACGGTGGCCATTTTGGTTCCCGATAGTGGAAAGTATCGAAACTGCATCGATATTTTTGTTGTTGGGGCACGGTGGGTGGCTAAATTCGGACACTGTCGTTAGGTTTGGCTAGATGGATATAGTTTATTCGATCCTGGTATATTAGTGAAAATGTGCCTCTCATATATTGTCATAGCGACACGAGGGGTACAGAATCACCCGTAACGCCATCCACAACAGCACCAGGTAATCGGGAACACAAAATAAAAATTAATAGGAAAAAATTGTTGTACATGAATAATTTAAAGGAAACCACAGTGATTGTCTAAGAAAATTGTTTTTTTACAGATGACTATATTCAACTGAAACAATATTTAAATAAAGTAAATAAGAAAAAAAATATTAAAACATAATGCCATCTCAAGTTTTGGAGTGAAGACGCATGTCATGATTGCATCTTTAACTTTATTGAGCAACTTTCCTCTATTATCTAATTTTATTAGTTGTATACGCAAATTCGAATAATTTTTCAACATTTCTTTGGATTTTTTTCTCAAAAATTTGTTGCGAAACTACCATTATTAATTTTATTAAATTTTGCAGTGTGAACGGAAAACAATTATAATTTTCATTGAATTTAAATTGCTTTTCTGGGTATTCAGTAAATTCCGGCAGCATTGCTGCAGTGCATTGCAGCACAGCATTGCAGCAGTGCGGCTCCCGTGGTACAGTGGCTATAGTCATAGACTACTAAGCGGGGGTGGTCCCGGGTTCGATTCCCGGCAGAAGCAGTCGTTTCGACGAGCATTCGACGAGCTGCGGTACTGGTGTCACC
>JAUJYS010000602.1:0-21881 GCA_033995665.1 Melogona broelemanni
GATGACACCAGTACCACAGGATCGAATAAACGAAAGCTTGCGCTGGGAATCGAACCCGGGACCACCCGCTCAGTAGATTGTGACCATGCCCACTGAGCCACTGGGGGTCGACTCTGAATTGCGCAACCAGTGTCGCTATACCGACGAATCCTCGTCAAGTATTGTCACCAAAGGTGACAGCCAACGACAACGTAAGCACGGCTCAGCAGGCGATTGCGCTCGCATTTCGATGAAGGCATCGAAGGAGATGATTAGTTGATTACATTCCCAGATTTAGTAACACGCAGTAATTGAAGACGAACTCTGTCGCGAATTCTCCATGCACTGAAACTATAAATGTAATTGCATCTGGCGGTGTAATTTATCAACAACACGCTTGGTGGCGCATTCTTTTCTGTCATTTTCGGGGTTGTTTTTTTTTTTTTCGCGCGCGGTCACAGTCGAACAAAGAAACCGCGCGTCTTTCAATAAACGAACAATGCACCAAATCAGCTCAACGCAGACTTCATCGGTTGATGCCTATTCGCCCATTTCATCTAATTGTTTAATTAATTAGTGCGAAGGAGCCTTCATAAAGTGTCGAATAAATGAAACACTTACTTTAGTCGCTTCCAAATTTATTCTAACATACTGACACCCACTTATTAATGAGTTATGAACGATCTTTACTCGATAGACTAATAAAAACGGGCGAAAGACTAATAAAATCGATGTAAAATAATCTACGGCATGTACAGTTAGATAACAGAAATACAATAGTTTGAATCGCACATGTTCATAAATATTTGACGAACCGAGCAAAGATGAACAAAAATGTGAAATTGAGCATAAAATGATAATATCTGAGATGATAACAAAAACGTAATTTTACTATAAGTTAGTAACTTTGATAGAATTTAACTCGAGCGCACTTATTAAATGGCATATACAGTCGTATTATCTGTACCAATTACAATATGTACCGGCGAGCAACCCGGGGGAGGCTTATGGCGGGGTACCATCAATTTAACTGTCATGCATGTAAAATTGGGCATCTGAAGAGACCCAATCAAATGTGTAAAATTGGGCATCTTAAGAGACCCAATCAAATGGGATAAGCAAATTATTTGTCATTTTATGTGTGTCGATTTATAAGTTAAGATCTAGGCCACATTATTAGCTCTAATAAAGAAATAAAGAAAATCTTCAAATGGTCAACAAACGTTGTTCGAGGTTAAGATAATTTGCCTTGCTGTGTTGTATACCTGGTGGCATCAAACCGTCGTATTTCTTCCGGTTATAACCGTCCTAGCTTCCGACGGCTAAAACCGTATTTTGTGAGTTGCCCTGCAATTGCGGTGGTCGTCGCGCCGCGCTAAGCATTGTGGGCAGACATTTTCTAATCGGCAATTAATTAGCCCGGCATGGGATTTGTCGTCACCATTTCCCCCTTTCGCTCTCCTCCTTCCTCCTCCTTCGACTCCCCCCTCACCACCACCACCCGCCCCCCACTCTCATCGCCTGCCGCACTCGCTTGTCAACGCTCGCTGCGAATTTCCTTCCCTTTCATTCATCTCGCAAATTGGAGAAAATGTTGTATTAATGTTTTGCACTGCGCAACGCCAAGTGGGGAAGCCCGCCGTCGCCGCATCTTAGGCCAACTAATTCAGCGGTTACTGCTGTTGCCTACACACGGCCCACGGGCAACCAAGCCCACGCGCGCGCTTTAGTACCCCCCACGGTGGCAGTAGACCTAGCCGCCGGTTTATTATGAGGCCGTTTCCGAATAGGAACCGGCGCATTCGTATACCATCTTGTCGCCGTTTTGTAGGGGGGAAGAAACGCTCGAACAAGGCAAGGTAAACACAGCACCGGTGCATTAAATGACATTGGTAGATTTTTTTTTTAAATCACCGTAGTGCCTAGTGCTCTACAGGATGCACCCTCGTGTCTATGGATATATGTGAGGGGCAGTGAAAGGAAGGGAAGGGGATTGGCAGCTGAAATAACTAGGCTGCAGGATCCACCCCAAAGCTCTGGACTCTCCAATGGAAGCTCAGGGGTGACGCCAGTACCCCAGGCTAACGAATAAACGAAAGTCTGCGCCAGGAATCAATCCCTGGACTGTCTGCTTCGTAGGATGTTGCCATACCCACTGAGCCAACGGTACGTACGTATGTACGTACATACAGCTAAACATGTACATGTTTTGATATTTTATAATAAACTATTAGGAATATTTTGGTAATATTTATAATTATTAATAATTGAAAATAATGTATAAGATCAAGGGCAGAATTAAATGAAAAACAATAACCACTACAGACATGGGTCTGATAAATCTAATGCTAAAATACATTTGTATCGCTCTACAGGAACATGTTTCACATTCGTTCATTTTTTGTAATTGAAATAAAATAAACACCGAACCAGGGTTCCATTATACTAAAATCACACAGAAATGCTAATTTGTGTTAAATAAAGCTTTCCATTACAGTACTATGTATTAAAAAAATTAATTCTACTTTAGTTAAAATAGTGATATTAAATATATGTTTTAAATAATATACTGTTCCATCAAATCTTAAATACCATGTGTACGATATTTAATAGAAATGGTCATCAATTGGAAATGCAATTTCTACACCCTTGTAGGACATAATCACATGGTATATCGCCTACTTTGAAATAAACACTATTTTCTTCATTCGATCCAATTTAAACAGCAACTGCAGTTCTGGGTCCAACCTGGTATTTCCAAGGAATTGTTGCAATCAAGGAAATGGAAGGGGAACTACTTCAATTCGAGAAATCAATACAGTGACATTTTAAATCTGCTTCAATGCACTTTCTCTATTTCTATACAGAGTAAAAACGCTACAATTTATTTCATATCCACAAGGTGTGTGTGACGTTTCAGCTCGTCTCTCTAGCTCTACATCTCCTTATGAGCACTCTATAAATTGCTTCTGCCCCCCTAATGGTAGGCTAGCAGACGGATCGATATTTAGGCTGGGCGTACACACACACAGGAACACGGCGGAGACCCCCACTATATATTTAACTCGTTGCCAAGAATTATTGTCTTCACTTAATTATTATAGCCTAACGATTAGGTTTGATCTCTCGTCCCATATATGCGAAGCGCCTTTTCTTTGCTCGCTCCCTAATTCGGTGCCATAACCTCGCTCGCTCGAACGTCTCCCCACACTAGATCATCCCTTCGTTTTCTGCTCTTGTCGGCGCCAAAACTGTTGCCATTGTGTATGGTGTGTGTACCTACGGAAGTCTCCTTCGGATGAATGGACGCCAATTCGATGTCACCAGTCTTTAGATGAGTTATAATGTCAGGGTATATATAATGCGTGGACAATAATAAACGTAGTTCTAATTGAGGTTAACTTTTGTTTCAAACTACATGATAGAAGCCTTCTTTGTTTTCAGAAATCGGGATACAGCCAAATTAAATGTCACCACCAGGAGATGCTTTTGCAGAATACGTTTTGAAACAGTAATTATTGTTTGAGGATATTCTTGACGAAATATCTTGGGAAATATTTTGACATAGGTTATCAGAAAAGACGAGCATAATGACAACCCAATCTAGCCCAGTGAGTAAATCAACTGTAACAGAGACAATTATTACCCTAGAGAGGGATAAATAATCTCCTGTAATTCAGTTATTTCAAGCTTCATTGTCATATTAAAAATCTAAATTTATTTAGAAGCATTAAATGACCTAATTTTAATACAATATTTTATGCTACTTTCCCTTAAAATAATTATTCAACGAGTGACAGATATTCTAGAGCGCGAAAATGAATTGAACTATAACTAAACTAAAATGCATTCTAGTCTTGCATTCACTGCTGCCCCTCATAAAGTGTCTTTGAAGCATAGCACCAAAGTATTGATATACCAACTCACTCTTTAAAAATGGAAGTCACTGCTGCCCCAACAAAGTGTTTTCGGAGCAAAGCACCAAAGTAACAGTTATTTCAACTCGCTTGAAAACACAAACCATGGCTACCCCACAAAAGTTTCTTTGAAGCATAGCACCAAAGTATAGCAACTCTCTCGTAAGAATACAAACCACTGCTACCCCTCATAAAGTGTTTTCGTAACATAGCACCAACAGAACGAACGGCCTGTTGATCGACGCATCACGTGGTCGTAATGGAATCGTGTGAGTGCTCGAGGTCAGCTCAGCGCTGGGTCATAATAGGACTGCCGCTCGTTCAATAGCATTAATTGGCCAGAACGAACATGGTCCCCGGCCGGTACATATACATGTATGTCAGGGGGCGGCCCCACGTACCACTGCATTACAGACGAGCCAAGCCTTGGAGCTTGGAGCGCGCGAGCATTACAGGGTCGGGTCCTATAAATAGGTCAGAGGTATCTATGCAGTGGTCGACGCTCACCCCTCCATGGCGAGTTAATGAACGGTGGAGTAATTCGCGCTGTCAAAGGCTTTTTGAATAAAATGCCAGCCACCTCCCACCCCACGACCGCGCTCGCCAATATCGCCTCCACCACCACCACCACCAAACTGGACCGATCGCCCTCACTCGACCCCACCGTCCGTCAATCTGATTTGGATTTTCGTCGTCTCCGTAGCGGAGGCGATGAAGCGAGGCCGTAGCACGTGCGCCACCCCTAAAACGAGTGAGCGCTCTCTAAGTGCACTCTCCTGTGCTCGGGAGACCCTACCCACAAGCTAAACCAGATCTCGACCGCTGTTGCTTCTACGTGTCTTTAAGTGGTTTTAGCTCAAAAAGGGTTATAAGGTATGACTGATCGTAGCCCAGTTGGTATGGCAACCGCATAACATGTGGGCGGTCCAGGGTTCGAATTCCGTCGCAGGCTTTCGTTTATTCGAACCCGGGGAACGAGTGAAAACGTCACCCTTAGACATTGCCAAACAACACGAGTGGGTACAGAATAAACAATTGAATTAAAAAAGCAATGCGTCGTATTGGAGGTGCCGGGAGACATTGTTGTTTGCTCATGGGCTTCGATTCCCGACCAAGACCACCAAATTGTTTCATGCACAAGAAAATAATTTTTGCGCTTTTATTCTGAAAGGAAGTAAAACATTTGAACGTATGTCATTATGTCAGATACAAGTTTACGATGCTTTTACCAATGTGCAAAAAGTACATTTTTATTAAATCGAAATGTTTATTATTTTTAAATTTTAAAATATAAAACTAAATCGTGGGAAACTTAGTAATTAGAACCCTTAGTTATTTTATTCATATTTTAGAAATCGTTTCTTTATTTTGAGTTGCTGTTTTAAGGTTAGGTACACGACGCTTATAAGCCCCCCTGGCCTCAACTAGTAGCCAGTTAGGCAGAAACATTTACAAATATGCGCTTTTTCAGTTTCCTGTAATGTCATTTCTGTACCAGGTACATTGTGAAATTATATTTCTAAATTTATTTATAATTTTACAATTCAGTTCAAATGATGTATTTAATTTTTATTGGTGTCACTTTTGGAACTCAATGTGTACTCAATTTTTTTTTATTTTTACATTCATTGCTGAGGTCGAAGTGTCAGAAATACTGAAATCGGCTTCGATTGAAAAAATATTCGGGTGCACAATCCGCCAAAACGTGCCACCGGAACAAATAGTGCGTGCAATAGCCACTAGTCCACGCTGCGTCAGAGTTATATAGGCTCTCTTTATCTTCGCATAACGTATTTTCTCCGTCCCCCGTTTTCTACTACGCACATACAGTTCGTATATACGCACCCCATCCCCCCCCCCTCCACACACACATACACACACGCCCGTATAGGCGTCAGAAATCGAAAGATTGGAATCCATATATTGAAATTGGAAAAGGTTTGAGCAGCATGACATATACGGACACGCATATGAATAGGCGTCCGCTTTGATGCTGTAAAATTTCGACTTTGGATGTTGACACTTTTGACGTGCGCCCATGTCGGGTATAAATTTTTTACAGCCTTTCTCGCAATGCTTGACGTTTAGGTATAAACTTTTACGGTGAAGGCTGGAAATATTGCCACCGGGGTACTTGTGATTTCTGATTTATTATGCTTTCCCTCGTAAACCTTTTTTCGTATTCCATTTAATATAAGCCTCGCCGGAATGCGAGTCTATGGGCAAACGATACCGCATCAAAATGACTCTCTCTCCACAAATCGCCTGATTAACTATGTTGTTGTAATTCAGGCTAAGCCACACAGCATTATGATTTCGAGCACCTATAAGCTGATAAATCAGCAAAAACATTGAGAAAAATTTATACAAATAAAGATTTTAATTAAACTTGTAGCGCTAAGCAATTGCTCGAAATATATTTGTGTTAAAATTAATTTACAATTACAAGGTCTACTTACAATGAATGGCTGTACTGGAGTCAAATAACCAGTCGACAACGAAGAGATGTCTTATTTTTACCAATGCTAGTTACATTTCACCACTCTCCCAGGCCCCATGCGTCATGGGACGACCTGATAATTAGGACTAGCCTAGGATTCTGACCTAGACAGGGATATTTAATGTTTACCTGACAACGTACAAGCACGGGACAAACTGCCTTACTTCTTATTCTTATGGAAAGAGTGTTTACGAACTTAGAATTTATAGTTATTATAATTGTTGAAAATATAATATGGGCATTTTGAACACGGTAGTTCTTTTTGCTTCAGGCGCTAACGACCTTCAGAGTTCTCTCGATCTATCCGCGATTTTTGAAAAAAAAACGTTTATCGCGAAGTAGAAAAGCCCATAGTGCGCGAATTTAGTAATGCAGGCCATTACCTCGCGCAGAATGAGTTTAGATAGGCTGGTCCATTTCTCGGGCGTCTCGCTAACACCAGTTGCCAACAGCCGACCCGCCATAGGCGTCATGCATTAGGTGTCTCCACACCGATGGCCCGGTGCGACCCGTATGGATAACATAGTTTCGCTCGGTTTTTCTTCCATTTTACCAACGTCGTGCATACATTAGGCGGTAATCCTAACTTTCCAATCTTGCGTCGTCGGCTCCATTGTTATGCATAAATAGACCCGTCCTCAAGCCTTTTCTCATCTAAAATTCAACAAGCAAGCACAGAGAGAGAGAGACGGAGAGAGAGAACGAAAGAGAGAAAGATTTATCTTTGACGACAGACGAAAGAAAAGAAGTGTTTCGGTTTTCGATCACACAACGGAGCTCGGATGGCGCGCACGAGTTTTGTGCGGTTGCCCTGCTACGCTTTCTCATCATGCTTTTGTGTTGGCCAAACTAAACCAAAAAGTTGCAATGAAAGAAGCGGAAGTCGCGAAACATGAAGCGTTGATTGGCTCAAAAGCTTTCCAACCATAACAAGCCTCATCAAATTTTCTGTTGTCAGTCCTTTTTTTCTCTCTGTCTCTCCCTTCTTCCCTCTGCCACCACTAGAGAGTGAAACTCAAACCGGAAGTGCCCAATAAAATGCTTCAAATGGCGAACAACAGAGCGCGAGTGGTGTGCAAGCGCCACCTAGAGTTATTTTCTGGCGATTCGGGACAAATTTCTTTGCTTATGAAATGACGACCCAGTTTTCAATGAATAGGGAAATAATGGTCCCGGATAGCACCCAGCTTGATCACATCCATAGAATCCACGATATCTGGTTTCAACGAGAACCACCTATTCTTGTCAGTCGTGTTTTGCCAATGTGAGACCAAAAGCGTTCAACCTGAAAAATATTCATGTTGTTGCACATTGGCGGTAATGGGATAAAATGAAAGGCGTTGTCTGTGACTTTATTTTTGGCGCTGTCTCGGATGATGTACCCCAATTTGTTTAGATAAAAATTTGTATAATCTCGTCGACCGAAATAATTTGTTTGGTTTTTAATGAATATTTAAAGTATATTTATTTTTTATTTTCAAAAAAGGAAATTATATTTATTATAAATTTGTATTCAGCGTGAGTGCAAACTTTTCTCGCAAGTTTTTGGCAGGCCCCAGTCCTCTCGCTGCAGGGCCTACCCAGGGCACCGATAGAAAATAAAATATTCAAAATGGCGGCCGCGAACCGTTGAGAGGAAAAATTCAAAGTGCAGCGTTGGGAATAAACGATCGGACACTCTGTACGCGTCATTCGATCCAATCCCTACAGAGATCATGAGAAGAGTTGAGAAGAGAGGGTGTGGCGGTTGTGGTGGTGGTGGTGGCGGGGGTTGAGAAATTGCACGGTGGACCGAGTCCATCTCTCGCCGCGTGGCTCCCGCGAACACACGAGCACGGAGACCGACGGGTGACGGCGCCGATGTCGCCCGCGCATTGCCTAGTCCGAGCACGACTCGATTCTCTTTCTATCTACCCGGCCGCACCTTCCCTTATTATAATGCATGACTGTTTCTGGATTTATCTGGCCCTGTGTTTATAGAAATCTCATGTCGCATAGTCTGGAAAACATTTTTTTTTCTTTCTTCGTCCACCACCGCTTTTCTCCCTCCATCTCCATCTCCTCCCCTCAACTCTCAAATAGAATTTCAAGACGACCTGTACAACCAGGGTCTACAACCCTCAGGGTGGTAGCATCGGGCTATGTTTTTTTTTTCTCTTTCTATTTCTTGTGCGACCAACATTTTTAGTATTGTTTTCGGGTAGTTTAAATATTTATTTCTGCCTCTGTCGGCGTGTGTTTCGACGGAGAAAGCCAAACAGTCTGGGGAATCAACAGTCTCTCCTCTGCCTGGGCACACAACCCCTCTGGGCCGTCTGTTTGCATTGTTGGACGGGGGCGATATACCGCTTTTTGTAACGTCCTCTGTTTATACTGGATGATTGGTCCGAATCAGGGCTGTCTGTGTTTATATAAGCTGTTGGAGTGACCAAGCACATCTCAGTATGCTTGATAAATCAGAATTTCATTCTTGGCTGACATTTGATAAACATGTATTAGAATTGTAAAACCACACACTAAATAGTACAGTAAATAGCAATATTAAAAATATTGTGAATTTTTTAATTTACATTGTTTTCATTATTTTGTGGACGCCAAATTGTATTTAAATCTTCATATAAAATGACTTAAAGGTCCAAGCCTTAAAATGCATACAGCCTTACAGTGTATGTTGTCTGCTATAGGTGTAATGTACTTTTTTATTCCTGGCCCTGTACCTCTTGTGTCACTGTAGCGATTTGTAAGATACATTTTTCACCAGTATCCCAGAATCGAATAAACGAGAGCCTGCGAGGGAATCGAACCGACCACCCGCTCTGCAGTCGGTTGCAATACTGATTGGGCTAGATCTGTCGTACATATATTAGAATGTATGACTCGTCTTAATTTTGGGAATTACATTCAGAATACTTTTAATTGTACCTTTTTATTTGTATAGATAGGTTATGATAGTCAAAATTGCATCCTATTTGCGTATGCCTAGAGTTGACGGTTTGGCATAGAAAAGTGTTAGGTGGTAATTAATGTATTGTCGTTGTGAGGACGATATATTATTAAAAATATTTTCTGCTAAAATTATGAGTAGGAAGGTAATATTATATCTGGCACAACTGTAATGAATTATAATCCAACAATTATACATGTATCTGACAACCTTGCGTCATAACTGCGCTCCTAATTCGACTCTCTCCTATCCGGATCAATCGCCCAGTGCAAACAGGGCATCAAGCTCCGGCGCGAATGTCTGGCAGCCGATGTAATAGACGGCTGGGGTTGGTCGGGTTTTTCCAATCAGACGTCAGCAGGAGAACGACACGGTTTGCGTTTAGGTTTTGGTGCTGTCACAGCACTGTCCGCCCACAGGATGTGGCGGCCATTTCTGGAAGTTGGGGGCCGTTGTCCACACGTCACTTTTACCTCCATGTCAACATGTTTGCATGAGCGAGGCAAGTCCCGCCAGCCTTTTTTTTATACATACATACGCGCTCGAGTTCTCGTATATATAGACAGTCTGCGGTTTTTATCAGTTGTTTTTTATGCTGCTTGCCTGACTGTTTTGTTCTTTCGCTTCTCTTTCTCTCTTTGGTTGACGTTATCGTGGTGCGGCCAGGAAAAATTGGTGTACGTCTGTAGTGATCTCAAAAACCTGACTGTCCCAAAAACATTGTATAAATGAAACGGGTACAGTCATCTGCCGTCTATGTAAACAGTCATCATATAACCCCATTTGTACTCGAGCTGAGAAAAAGAGAGCTTTTATGAGAATTACTCCATAGACACATATTCGTTTTTCAAACGTGTGCTACTTTCTGCCGGCTGTATTCAAACGCTTTGATTTAATTCTCTTTTTTTATAAGTTTGACATGCATTTAAAATACATTTATGCACCACAACTTGTGCTCCTTTATGTTTTATTTTTATTTTTGAGTTGATGAGCATAAATGTTGCATGTCAAACTATGAAATGGAAATGAGAATTAAATTTAAATGTTTGTATATAGCCGAGTATTCAAACGTTTCTATTTCATTCTCATTTCCTTTTCATAGTTTGACATGCAACATTTAAGATCTTCAACTCAAAAATAAAAATATTTCATTTGCATGACTTTGGATTTAGTCATTTAAAATGTAGCGAATACTAATATTAGGAACCGTTATTCAAGCAAGTTGATGGAATTGATGTTACGAACTGGAAGATGGATGACTACCGCTACAATAAAATAGTAGGTCAACATTGCCGTTCGATTTTTTAGCGCGTGCAATTTTTTTTATCGAATATGCTTATGATTGACAGAAAATAATTATCAAATAATTTTTAAAGTCAACTTGGTTATTAATTTTTAACATATTTCGAATACCGGTACCTATTCAACACCCTCCTAGAAATTGTACATCCGTTTATGGCCGAGAGATAGCGTGCTCACTTACCAACCAGCGGATGTGGGTTCGATTCCCAGCGCAGCCGATTGTTGGATTGGCTTGTGGTAGTGCGCGGGGGAAGGTAATAGCAAACCACCTCTGTATTCAACCAAGAACAACCACAGGTGTCGGGGGATCGAGGATCGGGGTCCGGAGTCGACAACCTACTGTTAAAACCAGTCCCAGGACTGACTAACCAAGCGAATAAATTACAATACTACAGTATAGTTGCTATTTTCCTAAAAAAAATATTTAATGATTTTTTTTAGGTACTTTTAATCAAAAATGTATTTTCTGCAGTAGTCGTTAGTCAATTAAAATAAATTATGTGAATCAAACATTTATTATAATAATTATGATACTAATGATGATGATAAGAATGATGATACTCTCGTAGTTAGCTTTTTAATTATGTGTAAGAATGATATTTTACATTTTAGTTATTGTAGAAATATGTCGTGATAATCAAATAGAGACGTCAATGGATATATCGTACTGTCAAATTTGTGGTTTCAGCGACTATAGTGCAAGGATCATTCAGCGGTTCCTTCGTGACAGGAATTATATTTCTATTTTCCGTTCATATCTTACAGAGAGTGAACGCTGAGTTGCTAGGCGTGCTCCATCGAACATTCCATGTTTATCAAATCCGCTAAGTGAATTTTGATACAGAATTGAAATTCAACGTTCATCGGGTCCTTATCTGTGGGGAATAATTTTCTATTAAAATACGTTTACGTTTATATTTCGGGCAGCTCTGGCTGAGACTTTGTTTGCGGTTAGAAAACTGCATCTTCCTTCTTGTTCGTTTACCCTTCTACTCGTACGTCTACCCTTCTATGGCTGAGCGCGTCTTTGCACAAGGGGTGGCGACAGAGTCGAACATACTCAACACTAACCACTACAAAATGATAGGCACATTATATATTCAGATGTAATATTTTTGAAATTTCAGTTTAAAAAATGGTATAGAATTTGAAACATTATAAAAACCAATTTGATCAGCTGAGCACTTTGTTTATTTAATAACACCACAAATAAGTTAATCAGGGGATTTGTTGATATTGTATACGCTAAATATGTGGTTGCAGAATGGTAACTGTTAAGAAATTAAATACATATACATTTAAACAAAAATAAATATATTCAGATATTAACGACGATAACAGTATATATTTTAGCAAACATAAAACGACATGAACGGGTAGAAACGAAAATGTCATAATATGTTGCTTAAATTCGTCGTGTGTCAGATTCAAATAATAAAAGATGTTTGATATTTTTTATGTCAAGGGGCATGCCTGTGATCAATTATATCTTTTATTATTTTACATATCCATTTATTGGGTAATTTGTTCGAGAAGAAAATACCATGGTAAATATTTTTTTAACTTTTTTTCTTTTACTTGTCATGAAAAATAATATTCGATTCAAAGGCTGTTTTTCATTTTTACAATGGTAAAAAAATAGTCTCAAGTGCAGATAGTTAAAGATAAAGACCACGTTTTAAGAAAATATGTATTATTCAGATGCGAGTAGTGTGATTAATTTTTTAACTATACATCTAATGTACTGTATACTCTGCAGTCCACCTTTTCCTATTACGAAAGTACTCAGTACTTAGGGTTAGTACTTGGGATTCGAGGAAAGTACGAGGATAGTTAAAGTAAAGTAATTGAAAACATTTATTAATAAAATATTGCTTTGATGCTAATCATATTTGGATGATAAGTGGCAAACTATTCACATTTTTATCTGGACCCTTTTCCCGGGATCAAATAAACAGGATCCTGCGCCGGTAATCGATTTCAGCCCTGTCGCGTCACAAGTCGGTCTCTCTACCAACGACGTATCGATATGTCTATATAGGAAATGGAAAAACTGGGTGTCCTCTTTCATTTCGAACCGCCCTTCGCATTTCGAATCTCTGGTGACCGCGTGGCGCTGCAAACAGCCAAAGCAGGCGGATTGATGGATGACTTTCTTTTGCATTCCTTGATCTCGTATTGATTCAGTAGTTTTGCCTGTTGAGACGGGTGTGGCGCCAACCCGATGTTGACGCGAGAAGAAATTAATGTGATTGGAAGTTTGTTGATTAACGGAGAGCAAATTCTGTTGGGGCTTCCGTGGCACAAATTGTGTTAACACCAACGCTCGACGATCAATTCCCATAGCACCGTATAAGCACCCTCTCATCTATTTTTACCCAATTTTCTATCCCCCATCCCCCTTATCCCTCTCTCCCCCCCGCCCCAACTTTCACTCCATTCACACGCAGGAAGATTTTTTCCCTTCAGTCTGGGATAGATTGCCGATATTTGGTGACTGCATCGAGCGAACCAAAACCAAACGCAATAAACAATAATCAATGAGAGGATTCTGTAAACAAGACAAACGCACCCTATCCTGCTGATCGTGGAATATGACGTAATAAACCTTGCTTTATTAAAAGAGAAATTAATTCAACGTCATATAGAAATTATTCTTAGACACGTACATATATGTACGAGCAAGTTGCCTTCTTTGCAAAGGTGCCAGAGAGGAAAAAATATACAGTATATTGAGATTAAATGAATAACAATAAAACATGCGTATAATGATTTTTAATTAACTGAGCATAATAATATTTTATTCGCGTATGAATTTCAGTCGGCCGGCATGTTTGTGACCCATAGCACCGTATAAGCGCCCTCTTATCTATTTCTACCCAATTTTCTATCCCCCATCTCCTTTATCCCTACCCTTACTTTCACTCCATTCACACGCAGGTTCAATAATGTTATACGCATTCAACGATAATTATATTTGAAATTTTACATTGCTAAGTATTTCGGTTGTGCCAATGAGCATCTAAGCAATCGACAAAATATTGTTTCGCACAATATTTACTTCGATGACGCTATATTTTATCTTATTGCCAGGCTAATAATTCAATAATATTTAATCAGTTAGACAAACTGCAAAAATTCTTGTGCGCACAAAATCTTGAATGCGCAGCTGAAACTCCTCTGTGACGCAAATGCCGCGCTGTGACGTCATGTTAATAACAATATTCGAATGAAGTCGGCGAAAGTGTTGCTTGTCTTCGGTACAAAATATTTCGAAGAACCACAAAGCTTATAAGACCATGTTACCCATAGCATAATTGTTTTGGTTTTTAGATCTCGCTACTTGTCAACAGTAACGACACAACAACGCCGTTAGAGGAGCACACGATGTATAAATATAACAGAACCAGGTAAAAATCTAGGAAGACGACGCCATATTATTTCACTCACGGGCATTAATATTAACAGGTCTCCTATACATGTAGACTACAAGGCCTTTTACGTTCTTTGATCGAATTCACCTAATAGAAAATAGCTCCTTACACAGCGATCCTTTCGTTACAGACATGCGCATATAAATTGATTAATGTGGCTAATATATATTAATGTTATTGTGTACGAATTGTGGTTAGCCGTGCTCGTTGCCTGGGAACTGCAAGATAAATTCTTAAACCGGGTGAACAGCATACGACCGCTGAGACTTTTTATTTATAGGAAGCGTTTCTGTTTGTTGACGTCTAACTCTGATTAAGTTGATGCTGTTTGCCTAAGTGATATTTTTTTCTGGCTGACGGATAGTAGTGGAGTCTTACTTTTTTCGTTTATATTGCTTTTGGTAGTTGTTGGAATTATTTAACTTGAAGCGCCATTGTTGGTAGGTTTGTGTACTAAACTGAAAATTCGGATAAAAGACCTACAGCTATGATTCATCTTTATAAATATTGACAAGGGGAAATTTACTAACTTTTTCATTTTTCTAGTCTTTAAATAACTTGAGTAAATTAATTTCCCCTTTAGAAAGACTCTAAAGGAATAAAATCTGTAACGTTAAAACAGTTACTAATAACTTGTACGTACCGATGGCTCAGTGGGTATGGCAACATCTACGAACCGGACGGTCCCGGGTTCAATTTCCGGGGCAGGCTTTCGTTTATTCGTTGGCCTGGGGTACTGGCGTCACCCATGAGCTTTCATTAGGGAGTCCAGAACTTAGGGGTGGATCCTGCAGCCTGGCTATTCCAGCTGCCATTCTCCATCCCTTCCCTGCCCCTCCCACATCTCCATAGAGACATGAAGGTGCAGTAATCCTGTAGTGCACTAGGCACTAAGGTGATTAAAAAAAACTAGGTTACTAAAATTTGCTAACATTTTCATTTTTCTAGTCTTTAAATAACTTGAATAAATTTATTTACCCGTTAGGATGACTGTAAAGAAAAAACACCTGTAAGGTGAAAAACGTTATTAGTAGTCTAGTCATTGGACATACCGTAGTTAATAAAATATGACATTATGATGTTTTGGGGTACTCTCTACTGTCTGAATACAGAGTAGGACAACAATTTGCTTGTATTAATTCATATATCTAACACGGCGCCTATACAAGAGTTTTTTGTTCTTTACATTGCACATGTATGCGAGGAAGCTTAATAATTTCAGTGAAGTTTTTGTTAAATACATAATTTTATACTAACTCGTTTCATTGGCAAAATAGAACAGTGCAACTATAGAACTTGAAAGATAGAAGAACAAAAAATAGAACTTGTGCAAAATTCAAAACTATTTTTTACTGAAGAATATTGGCGACATGGCAGTTTGAAATTTGGCGAAATATTCTCGCACGAAAAATTCGGAATGTATCGGCCGGGATCCGAAACGCGATCCTGTGCATAATCTGCGATAACGCTCACCACTGCACCACAGAGACCTCTTAACATACTGCAAGCACGTTCAGACGGACGAACGGAAGAGACTGCTAAAGCAGTGAGTTCGAATGTTAATGGCATTCGATTCCTCACTCTCACCTATTTATCGGTGTAGCTTACGTCGGGGAGGGGTGGGGGCGCCAGTTTTCGTCTTTTTCGCCAGCACCGCGCCTAATCTCATTTCGATGCCTCCGCTACCGGCGTGCGTGAGTCCGATTCGCCCGAAATTGACACCTAATTGATGAGGACTACACTCGAAATTGCCTCGGGGATGTTAGGATTCGTTTTGATTTCCATTCAACTAATATCGTTTATTTTACTTGGGGCCGCTTTTGTCTCTCGGCGCGCACGCCGTATAGCACTACGCCGCTGCCATTCCCTAATTAAGACCCGATTGTTCGATTCGAGAGAGCCTCCCAATGTACCAACGCAGCCCACCAACTCTTTTCCAGCGCAGTTCGGTTCTATAGACGCCCATCCCCCCAAAGTAAGTTCTAGAATCGGTATTTCATCTTGGGCTGGAACCGATATTCATCTAGATAGGCAATTCCGTTTTACGTTTACTCTCTGGTGTGCATATGTGTGTGTGTGCGTGCGCGTTTGAGCTATTTTTGAGGTAGCCGAATAAAGGTGAACTGCGTTTGGGCTATGTCTTTCAATGGACGGTTTTATCAACGAGGTTGTAAGAGCTAGAGTACCGGAGCCTCAATCGTCAACACTGAATGTCCTGAGAAATCATTTGGCGTCTATTTCGGTTCATAGTGAAAATGGTCTAGAAAACAAAGAGGTAGTTCTGTGGTTAACGTTATCGCCTACTATTTCCGTGATTGCAGGTTCAATTCCCGACCGGGACCTTTTATATTGTCTCTGAGATTTTTCGGGTGAGGAAATTCGTGGCACCTTCTGGATGGGAAGGAAAGCAGTAGGACCCCTGCCTGTACGTTGTCAGGTACACGCCAAAGAACACTACCAACACTTAATTACTTGTAGGTCAGAAGTCTAAGCTAGGCCAAATAAGCAAGTCGACTCCTATGGTTGCAAATACAGTGATAAAAATATCGAATGGCAATACCCGTTGGCTACAAATAATTCAAATATTTATCGATTGTTTTGAAACTTTGTACAAACATTGTCAAATTTCCCAAAAAAATGTATCCTTAAAGGTTTTGGCAAAGGTGCCTAAGGCATATAGCGAGCTAAAACTGTTTAGAACGTAAATTTGCCGATTTTTAACCTATCTGCGTCCCTGACTATTTAAATTGCAATTTATTAACATGTTGTCACACACTAGCGAAAATCAATTTTAACGTCACCCTAATTGTTGTTAAATTGTAGAGCAGCTTTGCCATACACAAAGCCACGTCGGGCGGAGCTTTTCATAGCGCTTGCTATAAGCTTATACGAAATCACGAAAGTTCTGGCAACGTCAATTTATTTTTAAAATTAGTCACAGCATGATTTTTCGGGCAAATCTAAATTATGAGACTTGGTAGACCTTTATTTCAAACACACTTCAAATGTACCGTCAGAATGCCACGGCGAGGTGATTTACTTCATCTAAATCTATGGCTAAGCTAAGATATATCATGTTTGTTAAATATCGCTCAACTTCACGAATTAAAAACATAATATGCTCTAAAATATTACGACATAAAATATTTCAAAAATACATACTGGCATGTAAAATAAAAGTGTAAAAATTAACAACTCAAATACAAGACCATTCTGTGATCACTGGCACAAACAACTTCAAATTACAAGTTTTTCTTTCGCATAAATTTATTGCTAACTTTGGTGACTTTTTGATCGACATTTTACGAAGAAAGGAAAAAATATTTTTTCGCGCCCAATTTTTCGGTCTACTCTGTATTTTTTAATATATATTTCCGATCACTGTAGTGAATATCACTAAAGGAGATTCTGAAAATAGAGGTAACAATTGGACATATTCGTTCTTTGCTGGTCATTTTATCCCAGCAATAACCCACAGGTGTTGCTGCTACGGGAATACATTGCAATCTAAAAACACGCAAAAACCAATGTCATTCTCCTTGCATACACGACGTTTATACTCCTTCTAAGCTTTCAAGTTCTTTTAATCTGACCCTCAGCCGCCTTAAAATTCACCATGGCTGCCACTTTAAGTTTATTACCTGGGTAATCAAGGTAACCTATGTCTTTACAGGCTGACCGGCTATCGATCAATATTACCGGATACTGGGTTGAGGCTCATTTGACCAGAAATGCCATTTTTATAGCCGTCCATTTCGCGCGCCATCTGTTGATAAAAATAGCAAGGCAACTTCTAAAGTCGTCCATCTTGGTTTTCGGCCCTGACGCTCGTGTAGCCGGAGAAGTCGTCTCTGTCGCTTATTCTGTATTATCGCGGTGCGCTGCAATATTTAGACGGGGGCATAAATGTTGGATGCGCACTTTTGGGTTTTGCCGCCGTGATTCCGTCAGTGTCAGTCTGTTTAAACATATATTTTGTTGTTGCGAAAATGGTATCGACCTGCGCGCGTATGTGTGCTTCATCCTCTTTTCATTTCCTCGACGAGGAACGAGAAGAAATGTATCTTTTTGTTTCTATTTCAGGTGGAACAACGGCTCCGAAGTAGCGGAGATACGCTTTCACGTCACCGTCTGTCTGACATGGTAACCGTCATCTTATGGACAGATCGGCTTCACAGAAACTAATCTACAAATAGCACTGACTAGACTGTTTATTGAAAGAGCATGCAGGTAATGTTAGTGTTGGGTGCTAAAGAATATTACTTGCATGTAAATATTTGAAAATATTTGTAAATATTTGACTTGAGTTATAAATTCAGTTAATTTTTGACTTAATGCCCTGTGTCTCGCAAAAATGCTTGGGCAAAGTCATAGTCTTTGTCATTTGACATTCAGCACTAACTTTTAATTGCTGGATGATTTTAGCTGAAAAGGCATTTAGCAATTGCTCACTCGCGATGAGTTCGCCTGTATATACAGCTGTTATAGCATCAAACAACTGCCGTTAGGTGGCCCTCGGATCATGAATCGCGGCAATGTTAATATAATAACCATCCGTTTGATCAACGCCTGAACTTCCGAATCTGGCGAATCGATCTGCCCCGCTACCTTTTACATATAGACTACACAATTGTAATCTAGTTCACTCTCTCTCTCTCTCACGTTGATTATCTAGTCGCTCGATCCTTTTGTAATGACGCCGTAGGCCTAACTGGCCACGCCGCTCGGCGAACGCTCTTTTTCCGAGCCGGCCGCCATATTGGAGTTTTTGGTCAGCGTGGCAAAAGAGAGCTTCTCCCGGAAAGCGTAAATATCTCCCGTACAGATGTTCGCTGCGCATATCGCTCGTAATGTGGGCTAGCGGAACACGAGAGTAGATTGCGTGTTGATGGAAATCTATATTTTTCTACCTGCATTAAAACGAGCTCGCCACAATCCTCAGCCTCATGAGACCATCCGTTCGAGTACCAAAGTTCTGTTTCAGAAAGCTGCACAAAATATTATTTGACGTCAAGGACGACGTTAAAAGTATAGTATCGTATTAAAACATGGTTAAATAATATTTCCTCCTGTGAACATTTTGAGAAAATTGTTATTTTTTTCTGTTAAGAAACTGATCCATCGATTTCCAATCTCAAAGCCCCCTTGGGGGGCGACAAGATATTTTTGTATGGATCTATGACGTGTACTTTACGTCGTTCAGGGATGGGCTCAATGGTTCAACTTTCATTCAGAAGGAAGGCACGCGAGTACAAATGTCCCTCGCCCGAAAAATTCAAGAAGTCTCTGTCGGAAATTGAACCCGCGTCATGGACATAGCAGTTCGACGCGCTAACTACTTGGCTACACTGCATTGCTGAGACAATTGTTCTTAAATACATTCAACAGCATATTTATTGGTTTGAGCAGAAAATGTGGTGCCTTTTTTGCGCACTTTAAAGAGTAGGTGATCGTATTTGTGTATAATCTTGCCGCTAAACGGAATTTAGCGCGTAAAACTCTCGTCGATTCCAGGTTTTTAATTTAGAATTGTTAATAGGCCATAATATTATGCGAGTCATACTTTTTTATTTTCTATTTACTTTCGCGCCGACGTGGCAGTGTATAGTAACAAAGTTGTTGTGTATATTTCCACATTTTATAATTTTGTAATAAACGTATCATTCATCAAAAAAATAGTTTTTGTTAATTTATATTGATCGTTATGGTATTTACCGAAAAGACGAGGAGTTTCAACAGGCGCTCAATAGATATAGTTTGTGAGAGTGTCACTCCACGTGTCAAATCCGCCATTTTTATTGCGCACACCTGCCTATAAGGGTAGCTGCTTCTATATCTTTCAAATCTTTGTCACATATCACGAAATGGATCAGATAATCCAATTTTATACATCCTAATGCTGGGGAGAAAGACGAGACTACCGCAGCACCACCTAGCGGTGAGTATACCAACACGACATAGTAATTGACACATACATGTATATTAAATATAGAAGCTATTCGTAGTGTCTGTATCAGGTTTCAAAGTGCAGTTACGTTATGCTTACGATATACGAAGTTTTAGCGTTTAGCATCAGGTGTCAGGAGGATGAAGCCTATTATCTAACACGCTTTCGCCTTCTACCTTCGGCAACGCTGGCCAGATGAGCAGTTGGACGAACGGCAGTGAGGACCTCGCCGGCGCGCGCTCCCCCTATTCAACGACTATACATTGGCCAGTCCCATATCTTCTTTTGTACGAATGCATTTATGTATAGCTTCGTTCGGCCTCGACCCTTATTCGTTTCGTCGCCGTGCTCACCCCATATCTTTATCATTTTCTTTCGAGCGTCCACCTCCCTCCTACACTCCCGTGCATTTATGTCCACCTCAGACCTACCTACTCGATCTCAAAATAATTGGTACAATCCCAGCTACCGTATATAAGGAAAATGCGTCACTGCGTGAAATGAGGCAGTGAAAAGTGATATCTCTGTAAGAGGGCGAACAATGAAAACCGGCCATTTCAGTTCAGTGGCTTAATCCTTCAAGATCGCGTTTCTCAAAATTTTAAGTCAAAAATAAACGTAAGCGTGATATAAATCTGATTTTAATAATTTAGCATTTATCTAACTGGTCACTAGAGTCACTAGTAGTCAACTGTCAGTGACGGACGTATTTTTTATCATACGAACAAAGTTGATAGGTGTCATATTTTAAAAATAACGGCTCCTATCCACTTCTGGTATTTTTATCAGTGTAGGGATTGAATAAACAAAAGCCCTCACCGGGAAACGAACCCTCAACCATCGACCCACAAATCATTTGCTCTAGTCACAAATGATTTTGCTCTAAACACGACACGATTCGTCGTAGCACTCGTGAAACCTTCTGGTTGGTCAAATTTGTGCTTCGTCAGGAAAAAAAAAAAATTCGTTGTTACAAACGGCTACGCTCTTTTTGGTTCGATTCCCAGCGTTGGCTCTCATTTATTAAATCCCAGAGTATTTTTTTTAATGTTTCAATCACATGCCATCACATGCAAGGGGTACATGATATTGAAATAAAAAATAAATTGATACACTTTTGGTCATTTAAAATCTATTTTTCAGTCCACCCGATAATAATCAGAGTTCCAGTCCCCGTCAGCTCTGATTAATCAATACCGCTGACCATAGACTACCTCTGTTCCCAAGAGGACGCGACTGCGTCACCCCAGCTCGACCACCAACCACCTCGCACCGACCGGGTCTCCAGTTTTTCTTCCTCGGCGACACCCTCACAATATTCCCGGTGAATCTCATCTCTCATTCGGATCGTGGATCCCATATCCAACATTCAACCGCCGCTCGTTGTAATAGAACGAACACACACAGTAGCGAACACTTTTGCTATACGTGCATGCTTTGATGGTCGCATATCCATACACACAGTGCATATACAGCGATTGGTCAAAATAATAGAAACACTTATTCACTATGAATTTGATCTTCTGGGAACACAGTGTGAATGGGAAACCCCTTTTTTGTCAAATCACAAGGTTAATTTATAATTTCTGACAAACAATTGAACATTTGTAATTTGTAAATTATTTTTCTTAATTTTGTGGCACGAAATATCACATCCAAAAAGTTGGTTTTGTTTGTGCGAAGTTTTTGCTGAGCGGGTGGTCCGGGGTTCGATTTCCGGCGCAGGTTCTCGATCGTTTATTCGATCCTGGGGTACTGGTGAAAATATGCCCTTTACTGCCCTTTACTGGTGAAAATATGCCTGATTGTACGAACCGGTGGCTCAGTGGGTATGGGGACATGCTACGAAGCCAACGGT
>JAUJYS010000603.1:0-21872 GCA_033995665.1 Melogona broelemanni
CTGCGCCGGGAATCGAACCTGGGACCGTCCGCTCCGTAGGATGTTGCCATACCCACTGAGCCATCGGTACGTACAATGTGACCTTTCCGAATAACTTCAGGGTAATAACTATTTAAAAACATCAAAAAGACAATTGCCGTTTTTTTTTAAATACGCAAAAAAAAATTGTTGGTGCAAATGGCAGTGTCCAAGTTTAGAGTGACCAGGTGGGCAAGGGATGCAAAAATAATTGATCCAACTTATCAGAACACAAAAGTTGTCACTTCCCGGTCAGCACGTTTAAAACTAAATACTTGGAATTCACAAGTGATTAAGTAACTTCAGCGGAAATTTCGCTCACATTATTAATGTCAGTAGGCAAAAATCAGGGTAAAAATGGAAGTTTCGCAGACACAATAATTGAACAAACGCATTTTATTAGTTAACAGGAGCTCGCAAAATAAATTAATTATCGACGTGCACATTAAATAAGCAAGTGCATTGAAACGCGGCACAGGTACTGTTACGTATATTAATGCCAGACTCGACATTGGCAGAAGCTGTGCACGTATAGCTATTTTAACGTTTTCTGCAAATCCCATAATATTGGTCGCAAAATTATTTAATAAAGGTCTTCTGTAGGCAAATCCTACAGAAGAAGGGAACTATTGACATTAGATATGAAAACACACAACTAATTTACGTCACCAATTTTTTGTCCATTGAAATACGATTGGATACGATGCGATGGATACGATTGTAAAATACCAAGAGGACTTTCTGGATGTATAAAAGTATCCACAAATAATTCTACTGACACACGTTTTCACTGATTTAGGTGGTGAAAAATGTTCAACACCTGAACAAAATATTTACCTCGTTTAGATTCGTGTTTCAAGTCTTATTGTTTTCGCAGTATGTGCACAGCTCATTTTTTTTTAAATACTCTTATACAAAACAATCACATCTGAAATTTGAATAGAGCATTTTGTTTCTGCAGCTGTTTGATACTAACAAATCATTTTCTGAAAATTAATTATTTCTGGAGTTTTATTTATTTGTCTTTAGCACAAGCGCACATGCCGACAAAATGAAACCAACTATCTCCACCTAACGAAACGTTTAGCCACCAAACGTATGGCAACAGACGGCTGAGCGGGTGGTCCCGGGTTCGATTCCCGGATCAGGCTCTCGTTTATTCGTTATCCTGGTGAACTAGTGAAAATGTGCATGCACTTCACATATTACCTAAGCAACACTAAGGGTACAGAATCACCTGCAGTGATATTCACTCAAGTGAGGGGAATTTCGCCACTAAAAAAAAACACCACCACCACCAACCACATCGTACTCACCGGCATTCTCGGACCTCCCACACCGCCTCCTCCAGGTGGACCGCCCTGCATGGGTCCATGTCCCAACGCCGGATGCGGCGAATGCGACTGCCCGCCAGACATGGCATTGGTCATCATGCCCCCGTGGACACCACCAGCACCCACCGACACGGCCCCGCGAATGTTTTGACCGCCAGCGTTACCCATCGGACCGCCCAGATGGGGTCCGTTCATCAGCTGAGACGGCGGCTGCCCCGGCATCTGCTGCATCCCACCGGCATTGTTCGTCGGCGGACCACCGACACCCATGGCCGCCGCCGCCGCCTTGTTGAGTGCGCCCACCATACCACCGGCACCGTTATTGTTAGTGTTCCCGCCGCCCAGGCTATTGCCCAGACTGCTAGCCAGACTACTCATCCCGGCCATACTGTCGTTGTTAATACTATGCGGTCCCATGGAGGTGGGTTTACCGGATTTGTTCACGGCTACATTGGGCGGCGCTTGCAAGATATTGCTGCCGGGGAACGTACTCTTGGCGTTGGCCAGCGCCTGCTGCAGCGCCGCGTTGGGTCCGCCGCCGCCCCCGGCCATGCCCGGTCCACCGCCCGGCTGTGGACTGTTGACCATGCCGGACTTGTTGTGCATGAGCAGCTGGGACAACTGGTGCGGTCGTGGTTGTTGCTGCTGCTGTTGCTGTTGCTGGGCAGAGGAGTTGTTGCCGTCCTGTTGGTGGGACGGCATGGGTGAGTCCAGCACGCCATTTTGCAGGCCCGGTTGCTGCTGCTGTTGCTGCTGGCCGGACTGCTGCTGCTGGAGGCCGGGCGGCGGCAGCGATTGGTCAGAGTTGCCCAGGCCATCGATGATGAGCTCGTCGGGGAGTTCGGCGCCCAGTGACCAATTATGCGAGAACAAATCTGCGGGTGGTTGAAGAAACAAGAGATGAGAAAAAGAAATTGGCGATTAAAACCAAACGAAAATAACAGTTTCGAATTCAAAATGGGCGAAGTAGATATAAACGGTGATCTGGAGCAGATAGATCTGCCGTAGAAAGTGATAAAAATATAAGAAAAACGAGAAGAATTGGGGGAAAGTATTGGAGAAGGCGTTAGAATTTAGTTGGTTTAGTGGAGATTCCCAAATTCCCAAACTGAGGTGGTAAAAAAAAGATAAATTAACGCTGCCACTAAAAATTAACAAAAAAAAATCTGCGTATTGAAACGTACACTGTATTGCGATTGATGGATCTCAGAAACCGAAATAAAATGGTGGAAAATAAGAAAATAAAAGTCCACGAGTTATTTTTTTCGTACATTTTTTTTAAAATAGTATCTCTCCAATCGAAATGATGCTGCTAAAACGCATACACATTTTTTTAAACATTGGGCAAAAATTACTTTGCAACCATGCAATGATTAGACATATTATTGGAAATAGTTTTGGTAACGATTTTGTCAGCCACTGGACTAGGTATCGTGCACGAAACATACCCAGAACAGCAAATGGAACAAAAATAAATATAGCCATCAAGTAAAATGTAAAGTAGAAGATTAGCGTATAAAATTACGAAAAAGGACAGACAACTAGTTGGCAACAATAATGCACTTGTTTGCAGACATGTAAAGCCAAATTAATTTTATAAACATTAACGTATTTTTGTCAACTGTTCGTCGGGGTAACAGAACTTAGTGCAAGTCGGACGGGCAAGAACACGCACTACAAGTTGCAAAAACTGGTATCGAACCGACACCAGCTCCTAGAGAACCCAGTCCCGTTTTAAGACGATTATATTTACCGATAATCTGACATTTCCGAGCCAAGCACACCGATCAAAGTTTCGTAAAACATTTGATGATGGTTCCAGAGCGGGAAATTCGAAGCGATGGGCATTTTTTGGTACAGTTCAAAGCTATTTCCGACATGTACATGAACCATACGTAACATGCTGCACGAGAATCTACTTCGCGCGTGCAAGATATATGTCACACGTTGCTTCACACGTGTGCACAGCACGTTTTTTTCTTCAATTTTGTAATGCTACATATGTAAATCATCGGGCCAAGCTCTATAAAAAGCCCCTGGATTGGAAATAGCACACGATACAATGGGTCATGGGTGATACATGCAAATAAAGTGCCCGTAGTCCATGTTAAAACTCGGTGTTACATTACAATGTACAGTTAGAGTAACTTGACCGAATTACGGTACATGCAACCTAGCACACCGTTCATGAACTATGCAATTGTGCTTCCATCACCAGTCCGTATAAATAGGCACTGTTCAGGTGCAGAGAAATGGTACAGTAGTTGCAAACAAAAAAATTAAGATTAAAAAAATTAGATCTACACGTACTTTACTACACGAAATATGCTTTTCCAAGATTTGAATATCCACTAGCTTACTGGTCGACCAACTACAGTCATGTACAGTGA
Source organism: Melogona broelemanni (assembly GCA_033995665.1). NCBI lineage: Eukaryota > Metazoa > Arthropoda > Diplopoda > Chordeumatida > Chordeumatidae > Melogona > Melogona broelemanni. The sequence goes on from JAUJYS010000603.1 coordinate 3,743, forward strand.
TGCTAAATAAGGCCCAACCTATTCATGTATTGCATTTCACTCGGTTTTACATGTAATGTAAATTTTCCCCATGGATTATTTTCATAATTTTTTTTTTTTTCAGATTTTCCTCACAATTACAATTTTTTTCTGATATACTGACCAATCCCAAAACCGAATTAACCAGCAACAGACTTGGGTAGTAGTCTGGAATGACCCCAAAAAAAGGCTTGGATGCACCGTGTACTGTAGGCCTACCCGAAACCCATAGGCCAGACTCCACTTTATCCATCAATTTCAACAGGCTATCCTACCTAATCTCGACCAAAGTGGAGTCAATTCTGTTATAATCATATTTCGGAACTCTGGGACCACCCAACCTATTGAAAATTTAAGAAAAGAGACGATCCGAAAGCACGATTTGTAGGCTATGTTAAGCGTGTATCTCCTGGTGATGGTGATATCAATTCCGTCGAAATTTTGCACCGAGAAATGCCAGATTTAAGATTGGTGCTGCAAAATCTGGTTTATAGATGCGATCTGGATCATCCGATCGTGAAAAAACGCTCTGAAACGGTAACTAAACATCACCAAAAACCAAATTTATAGAAACGATTTTGAGCGTCACTTCTTGGTGGAGGAAGGGAGGGGGGGGGGATGGTAGCACTGAGATTTTAGGTGTTAGAAATATTTCAGATCAGGTGCAGGGTACCAAGTTCAGATGTAAAGAAGGCGACTGACTCATCCTGGAAGGCAAAATGGGGCCCAAAGATCCACCAAAAACGAAATTAGGGTTATCAAACTGAGCGTCTCTCTACCAGTAGGCTTAAGAGTCAGGCTAAGGAGGGGAGGGGGTGCATTAAGAGAGATTTTGGGTTTCGAGAAATGTCAGATTGCAAAGAGGATCGGTTGCACAAATGCACGGTCCGCTGAAACAGGCAAATTTTAACTCGCCGAACAGAGGATTGAATAAAAATTTAATAAAATAAATAATTAGATCGTGAAGTGGTGATAAAAAATGCGAGGCAATGTGACTCTGAACTGTCAGCCGGTCCAGCAAACATGAGAAAATGCCCAGTGGTGGCGCCTCGGCCGTCTCTTGCTACAAACACATAGCCCGAGCACTGAGGTACAAACAGTCCTATTTTCTTCTAGCCCCCGACCAGCCGAATTTGCACAAAACTGAAGGGGAAGAATGGCGGAGGGACAAGCAGACTCACCTGAACTGTCACTGGACCCGAAATTGGGCGACGAAAGCTTCTGTCGCTTGCTCGGCGGACCATCCACAAGATGGTCAGCCATATTTTTATACGGCACGGAGCCTTGTGTGTTTGGCTTTTTTCCCGGAGAGAGCGAAGCGCGCAGCAGGCTCTCCCGTCCGTCCGTGGCTCTCCTATCGATATCTGTTGCGCATAAATATTAGGTAGTTCCCTTTCAGGTCGACTGGAAAGACGGTGGCCCGTCGATACAAAAGGCACATCTTCGCGCACGAGAATCAGCCGGGACAGTCGGACGCAAAAATAAAATTTGTTTTTATTTCAAATAGGGTCTCCCCTATACATGTATATGTAATATAGTCACGGCATTGGCATTCCCGCTTTCGGCTCCTCCACTCACTCGCACACGGGCGGCACTACACATACACACACACACGACGAATCCTCCTATATGCACAATGTAGCGTAGCGCTCTCCCGTTTTCTCTCACCGTCCCGCGGTACCCGGGTAAATCCAATGGTAAAAATAAAATTTTCGTAAAAATTTTCTGGAATTGTTTTTTCGATCGGTTTTCCGGCCGCGCGATCACAGGTAGACACCGAAATCCCGTCTCGAAAAATATCACGACGTTGGTTTTAAATTGAAGATGGGGTCCCGTGTCGAATCTGTATATTTTACCCCCGCGCACAGTACACACACTCCGTATCGGCCAATATGGCGGCTGTTTGGTGGAAACTTTTTCTGGTGACAAACAACGAAGCCGACGAGCGAACGAGCGCTGAGCTCGATGCTCATTGGTTGGCGTTCGGTCACGTGGTGCGACGAAGATTACCGAGCGGCCCGCTGGTACAACTTCGGGCGTCGCTCGGGAATCTTCGGCTGGCTTTTGCTAGGCCACGGTGAAAATCGGCAATTGCCCCACTGATATTAATTTTGCGGATTTTTGGTTAAAGCAAAAAGGGAATTCTCGATTATTTTATGTGTGTATTTATTAAAAATTCCGAAAAACGAACAGGTTTTCTGTCTGATTTTCGTCTTGTGTCATGAATTTAAGGGCAGAAATTCATTTTTCGACCCGATTTGGTTTGGCTTGTTCGCGGCCTAGACCCAGTTTACGGGGTGGGACTAGCGCTTTGGTCTGTAAATGGTTGATCTGAAATCAAATGTTCTGTCAAAATTTTGCTCAATGTTTGCATTATTTTTGTATTTTAAGTAATGTTCTTCAAAATTTATTGTGCGAACAGGTTTAATTTCCAAATTTTGGTCGAAAATTACATCATACCGGTAGCCCTATGTGCGTACATGGACTACTGCTAGGGTAGCAGACTAGGCTGGGTCGTGCGTTCTGAGCTTTCATGTTCGCGTTAAGGGTATCAAAATGTTTTTAAAGTTCTTCCCGTTAAAATAGGGAGTTAATTAACATTTGATGAGCTGAACTACTTGGGCTGGTTCATTCAAAGTCTGAAGATAAACTATTATTTTCTTTCGTATGAATGTCGTCTTTTGAGCTGGCCTAGGTTGTGACCTAGTACCTACATGCTTATCATAGCTTGAGTTTGTTGGACCTCTTGGTCAAGTTTGGAGATTGATCGCTACCCCTAATAAAAAGCGAATTGTCCAAGGAAACATAGAATTTGCTCGGAAATGGAAACTAGCCTAGAAATTGTTGACAGATTTCAATGGTATAAACCTATTTGGCGTATCTGTCAACTACTTTCGTCTACAACCTTACATCAAGCTAGGAAATCTGACCATTATTGTCCCAATTTCGACAGCTGGCACGGTTTACGAAACTCAAAGCGTTTTTAATTTAGCTGGACTCAAGCTAATAGTCAAAACTAAATTAATAAAAAAATAAATTTGAAGTAACTTTAAATAACATTTCTCCATTGGATATATGAAAGACTAGACTAGTATCAAACAGTTAACGATGCTCGGATCTTTCATGTCGCCAATAAGGAACTTGCGAATAAAAAAATATATTATTTATAAGGGAATATATATTTGTTCGATGAAATATTTGATTCGTGTGAATAAAATTGCAAAGCTAAAAATATGCTGCGTCCTTATGAATAGCTTAGCTGAATTAATTGCTAGCGAAGTAGTGTTCGGTTAAGGCACTATTGGCATCTCTGCTTAGGTATAATTTGTCACTTTAGACAAGGCTTAGACTCATGTCTGACTGTCACTTTCATTAAGAATATTAAGAATTCGTCCATTTCATCGATTCCGAAGATGAGTTTCAGCGCAACACTAACAAATCATTCAATCCATATCAATTGTTGAGATGAAGCGAGTTCAGCGAGCAAGTTTCATTTGGCCACTGGAACAGAAATCTACAGTTGTTAAATTAACGATTTGCTTTTCATAATGGTTTACGATTAAACATTACAGGTGTATTTTGAAGCTGTATTTGCTTTTAAAATTTGAGGCGGTACAAAATGCATGCAGTCATTCCTAACGCACTAAAAATTATATTCTGTCAAAAAATTCGTTACGAACAATTTTCTTGTAGATGCGTTGATGCCTAATTGAGAAAAACTGATTAAACCTAAATAAAATCAGCGATTGAAGTCCAATAGTGAGACAATTTTAATCAGTCAGGTACAGAGGAAACAAATACACGAGCTTTCGGTTGTGACGCCTTATTCGTCGGTGAATAAAATGATTTTTTTATTTTATTTTATCATTTCATTTTATTTTATTTACCGACCAAGAAGGCGTCACATCCGAAAGTTTGTGTATTTGTTTCCTCTGACCCTGACGGATTTTAAGTGTCTCACTATCGGCGCATACAAGACCATCGTTGAGGTCTAAATGTTGCAATTATGAGTACGAAAGCAAGTCCCACAAACACTGTTAAATTGTACCACTAAAAACTTGACAATCTCACTCGTGTTTCAATTATTTCGATTCAATAAATTGAGGAAGCTGGCTTATATCCAGCAGTTAGGATTAAATCTGAAAATTTCATCTTGCTAACTTGCACGGCTTATTTCTAAAATATATCGTACAAATAATAGAAACGAAGCTACCGACTGTGAAGGGGAAACATGCTAAAATGATAAAAAGAGGTGCACACAATATATTGATCCATAGTCAATTAAATTTCTTTGAGATTTTGAAAGGGCGAAAACTAATTTCGACATTACAAATTGAAAAAATATATATATCGTTGAGCAGCGACTTGTCTCCTCTAACAGCGAAACTTGAATAACGAGAAATACACTTTCCAAATATTAACAGTAGCATGAAATAATATAGACCAATTCAGAGAAAAAGGTTTGTTTATAAAAACAACATTATATAATTAACATAATAATCAGAAATCACGATTTCGACAGAAACATCAGTGTCAAATAATTAAAGCTCATACATCTGTTGTAGAAAGACCATATTCGAGCAGCAGAATTCAGCAAAAAACACGTTATACAATTATTAGAGCCGCTGTACTACAATGATCTGTTTAACAACCCAATAAATGTATTAGTTTAGCCAATCACGATAAATTGTTCCCTTTAAAAAAAAAGCTGCGTCTTCCATTGACACACGTGTACAGCAACTTCGATATACAAATATTAAAATCGTGTTCCCGATATAAAAAATAAATATTCAAACACTGAATATATATGGCACATGGTAAACACAATAATTCTCGCTTTCGACTTTACTGTAAAAAGAAATATACAAAATAAGACAGCCAAATAAATATGTGCAGACTTGTGTGGGTGCAATTAAAAATATAATTGGCAATTGGACGAGGAAGATACACATGTTCTTCGTGATGAAAATACATACAAATAGCAGTTTATTTCTCTATAAATAAAATAATGTGCTGCTTAGTTATTAAGATTCTAGTACGGACTACAGTTAATTTCAGGTATACAATTTAACATCGCCTGAATTAAAAAAAAAACCCGGATAGAACAAGTGCCTTCTTGGTTTCTAACAAGCGTACAAGAGGAATGTAAAAGTTTTGGATTGCTTTGGTAATCCAGGAAACACGCACCCAAAAATTGAACGAAATAAACGTAGTAGACGAAAAGTAAACGTAATAAACGAAATAGAAAATTTAGTTAGAAATGTAAAGAAATAAATGGTTAACCGGTTGTCATAAAACCCAATTTGATAGTTTTACTAGAAATATTAACGAACAATGATAAATTTATTTTTTAAAAATACGAATATGTATTTGTATCTTCGAGTATTGTTTTATATCGACGATACTGTTTTAAACCAATAAAAAATATTTATGCATCTGCCTCACTACAACAATAAAAATAGAATAAAAAACAAGTTCAGAAATCTACAGTAACGATTACCAATTTTGATATGTTGTTGCAGAATGAAATTACATGATAATTAAATTAAATTTAGTTTTCTAGCTTAATCGCTGTAAGGATCATCAAAATACACTGGTAAAATTTGTTTTTAAATGTGCAAGTCACGAAAAAGCAACCACCATTACGAAATTCAAATCTGATAGCTTAAAAATTTAATTCCATTTGATTGCCTAGTTCGTGTACTACTGGATAATTAATGTTTTCATAAATTTGGTCAACACCTTTATAAGACTGCCTATGCTACTTGCACCAGAGCTGAAAAACCTGAAATGTTTACAAAACATCAATTATTTACACCATTAATAATTATATTAACACCCACAATTATATTATGTACAGGCAAAGTCACTGCTACAACTTCATAAACCACGTTTTAAGCAAATTTTAAGTACATGGCCTCTCACATTTAAAAATCGTCATTAAAATTTTTGTGTCAAAGCTATTAAGGTCGTTCGACATTCGAATGACCATTTTTAAAGCAAACAAGTATCAATCAAATAAGCAATTTATGCATAATTCGATGCCTAGACATAGCTTCCAAAGCATTATGTTAAATTACACACTAAAAACAAATGTACATAGTGCCTTGCCAACAAAATGCATATTTTTATATTCTGAAGTGATTTTAGGCAACTTATCTATGCTTTATTTTATAAAATATAATTTCTAACGTATTCATTTTCAAAGTACTTAATCATTACGTAAAATAGACATGTTATAGAGCTAAAATGAAGCACGTAAATCTTTAAAAAAAATTGAAATTCGATTATAAAAGTTTGTGATTGATCTCAAAAGTCAAGATATAAAATGGATTAATCCGCTTATATAAACTGCGTCATTTGTAAAATTTCTCAAAATTGTTAATAGAATCTCTAACTAATCTCTTGCCAAAATACCATGAACTAGCCTCCCTACATTTGATCTACAAATCCCAAATATTCAACTCCGAATAAAGTTTTCGCCGACTGGCATTTTTCATTTCACCTTTTAACGTTTACTTAATGAAAAATTGAGTACCGATTGCAGTTCAATTCAAATTACATGTACTGTATATACACGTAGGAAAACGAGTGAATCGAGTAAATAAGGTTATGGTAAGACTGGTTACAAAAGTAAGAAAGCAGTTCAGTTCAAAGACGAACAGACAAAAAAATATATTCATTCAAGGTCCTCGAATATTTTTTTTAGCGCGAACAAACAAAACTGTAATTCAAGTTGTCACAATATTAGAGCAGCATCACTTTGACTAGTAAAAACTATTTAAAAAAGGGCTATAACATACTTTATTGAGAGAACATTTAACAACTCTGAACGGCTTGCACGCAATGCGAGAAAATTCAGCAATGGCACAGTCAAATTCAGCACATCTGAATGCACGATATATTAATACACCTTGCGCTAGCAGCTGCTGAACATTAGTCAAACATGAAATATTCTTCTATTCATCAACTGCTAAATTAATGTACAGGGTTGTATCACTTAACTTGGAACGATTTTGATTCGTTGCTAAAATTCAGCACGTGCTCATAGACTTTAGATTTTTCGCACCTAGGTAAACACACATTTTAACTTTATCATTTAAATTTTTCATCAAAATTCGAAAACAAAATGGCACGTTTCTTTGAGGTCTATTGAAAACACTTTCCCGAAGTGAGAAATCGGCTACTTAATTAATTAGATAATTAGAAGGTATACAGAAAAGATAATGAACGATTTTGAATTCATACTGATCTTTATTAAAAAACAAGATCACCAATTTCAGAAAAAGATTAGTTAGAATTTGAAGGATAAACGAAATCGATGGAAATATTTCTTTTCTTTCGTAGGCAGAATTTTATAAATCGTTCCAAGTTAAGTGATACAACCCTGTATAAATACAAATATTATGCAAATATTTGAGAAAGCTAGATAAGCATTACGAAAAAAGTAAACTGAGAAAATATGAAACTATCAAAAGGATGAAAAAATCTAATGTCATAAAGTTACTCCTAGGACTGATTAATTTAATTGGTTCCTTTTTAATATTTAATGACTAATTAGTTATTTACACTTGAAACACAAAAAGTTTATAAAAATGCTAATATTTTTTTTTTTAAATATTGCATTATATAAAATTTGATTTTACTCAAGTGCATCAGTCATTTTATGTTATTAAATTCAACAACTTAAAAAAAAATGTAAAAAATTGGATTTTAAGCAAATATAATCAAATGTAAGGAAGCGCTCGAAAATTATGCGAGGGGAAAAACAGCTTAATGGTATTTGGTATTTGGAGTTTAAAGGAAAAACAAGGAGAAACAAATTTCACATTTCCAAAATCTTTTTTTAAATGTTTCATCGTGGTTAGCTATTTTCCCCTCCTACTGACTTTAAATAGCATATTAAAAGTATACATATACAGTATAAATAATGCAAAACTTGCAACTAAGTTGAGATTTCGTTGCTGTCTAAAATACCTTTTGAGTCAAATCGTGAACCAAACTACCCAAGGGAGGCAAGAGCTGTTATTATAACAAGCGTAAGAATGTAAACAAAAAGCATTAAACACAGGCATTAAATTTTCATTGTTGGCGTCACGCTAGATCAAACCAATGAAAATCCACCAAGTTAACGAGAACTGTCAGAAAATTTAATCACTTACTCTATTTTAATTTCACTTACAATTTCATATCATATAAAGTTATAAATGTTTTATTTATAACTTTATATGATATGAAATTGTATTTGACATCGAAAAATATATGGATAAATCAGTTAAGAAAACTCGCCCTAATAAGAAAATTTCAGATACGATAAAAAAAGTGACGACTGATCAACCAGTTTAACCATCTTTAGCAACCCACTTAATTTCTATATTTTGATCAGGCGCAGCTGCGGAATCTATTACTGGAATCTCGTTGTAACATTTATTTTTACGACAGGAATAACCACAAGTTGAAGTGAAATCTCAAGGAACAGATGATCAAAAAAGTAAGGACACTCGAGGGAATGTACAAATGAATGACTAAAAAACTACACGAACAAAATAGCTGGTTCTCGTGCTACAAGAATGTTGCTGATCGAGAAGAAAATATGCGTACGTTCAACTAGTTGTCAGCATTAAAAAGCGACATCGCCCCTCTTCACCAATGCCAAAATTAATAAGAAACATAACACACAAATTAAGTATGGAACCTAAATGAAAATCTAGCAACAAAATAGAGTCTCCATAAGAGCTGCGATAGGATAATTGGGATTCCAGACTTTATCTGCAATTTGTCCATTCCAATACATCATTGCAACAACTAATTTGTGGAGGCAACTTCGATCCGGATCTCCACAAATTAGTTGTTACAAATATTCGGTACCGTAGACACTGATCAGACTATTGTCTGCAACAGAAATTATTATTTTTTAGATAACTACCAACCAGCATCGAGCATCGTTTTCATCCAGAGCTGCTTAGGACTTACACGCAGGCCAGCTGCGTCCTCCCAACTTTGTTGTTTGTTTCAAACATGTAGACTTTTTGGACAACAAATGTCATTTTTAGCACATTGTTGTTGTTGTTATGATCCGTCGAGTCGTTTCCGATTCCTGGTGACGCCATGGACAAGTGCTCTCCAACTGAGCCGATTTGATGACTTGCTTTGCAGCTTCCGTAGTGACATCTTGGTTTCCCTCTTTATACAGTCCAGCCATCTTGTGCGTGGTCGTCCAACTTTTCTCGCTCCACTTATTTTCCCAAGCATGAGCGCCTTTTCTAGGCAGTTGGCTGCCCGCATGACATGCCCAAAATATCGCAGTTGGTTTTTAAGGACCACTGACTCTAGTGAGCATTTAGGCTTAATCCTGTCTAAGACTGACTGGTTGTTCAGCACATACTCACCCCTATTAAAAAAAATCAATAAAAAGGGAAAAATCGTTTCAGGACAAATTTGCGTCAAGAGCTCGGCACCTGATCAACACAATTGGACTGGAACCATTGCCACCGTGAGATAAAAAAAATAACGGCTGCTCGCGACGGAAATCGAGCCCGGAACCGACAAACGACAAGCTGGTCCCACAACCAACTGCGCCACCACTGTGATTCACCGAAGCTGAACAGACCGCGTCCATGGTCCTCCACATTCACGTTTCAACAAATAATAATAACAAAAAATACGAAAGAGGAAGATCTCGCTTGCTCCACTGACTTGCTGGCCACCCTACTTCCCATTCGCCACTGGTGTCGGACACTCCGGCTCCACCGGCGACTCCTGTCTCGACATATCCATTACCGCCATTGCCGCCGGATCCTCAGGCCCCGAATTCAGCATCACGTCCCGCCAAAGCCGATCCGTCCGCTTCCCAGTCACGAGGTACACGCTCATGTTATCCTTCCCTTTAACGTAGATGGTGCCTCGTTGCTCCAACTGGTAGTACTCCTCGAACAGCGGCACGCAACGCTCCGGCATCTGGATACGACCGTTGACTCCCGTACTGTCCATACGGCTGGCGATGTTGACGGCGTCGCCCCAGATATCGTAATGAAGCTTGGCCGTGCCCAGCACCCCGGCCGTCACGTCGCCCACGTTGTAGCCCAGCCGCAGGACGAAGTTAAACTCCAGGATGTCCTTGTTGAAATTCTCGATGGAGTCGAGTAGAGCGAAGGCGAAATCCATCAGCTCGAGTAGGTGTTGATGCGACCAGGCGTTGTCGCGTCGGACTGGTGGGTTGAGACCGGAAGCGGCCATAAAGGTGGTGCCGATGGTCTTGATCTTTTCCACGTTGCGGAACTCTGGGCGTTGCAGCAGTTCGTCGAAGTCGCCGATGAGCTCGTTGAGCACGCGCAGGCATTCCTTGCCGCCGCAGTAGGACTCGTCGTACAGCTCGTTGAAGTTGACTATGGTGGCGAATAGCACGCCCACCTGGCTGTGGTTCTCCGAGTACTTGCAGCCGGTGGCTTTGAGGATCTCGGCCACGTGCTTGGGCAGGATGTTGTGTAGTAGCCACTCGGCCTGGTCCTTTAACACCTGCACCTGTGGGGGTTTGAAAAACGAAAGAGTTTGAAGGGTTAGTCAACTAAAATTTGAACGGAACGACGCGCTCAATCGTGTTTCTTACGTCGGCTTTACGGTTTCCTATTCGAAATGTACATTTCAAACGAACGTCGACAATGTGTGATTTATTCCAATCACAACGTCGTGCAGCCAAATTCATCATAAGGAGATAAACAACCTGCACATCAGTTATTTTTTTTTTTTAAATATCTATATACAGTTTAATTAGTTAGTTTTATGTTTAAATCTAGAATGATGAACAGAGAAGTAATTTTATATTAAAATTTGTGATGTTTGCAAAAGGTTGTTTTGAAAGTAAATTGCTCATTTCTATGTTTCAAAATTAATCAAGGCAACATCTGAGCAGAAGTCGAGCTATAGGTTGAAACTCTTTGATACCTCTCAAATCGTACTTTCATTGCACATGAATTTTGCTCGTGCATGCACTATAACGCCTCAATATAGCATGACAGTAAAATTGTAAACTATTAAAATCCGTTTAAAATCAATTAGATTAATTTGTTACAAAATATGAGTCGGGCGGTAACCTCACCGCTCATTAACAAATCAGCGCATTTCATGGGCTCAACAGCCACGAGTTCAAAAGTATTGAATTATTTTATACTAGAATCGTAATACCTCAAATATACCGAGATACTTACACCACCAGTCGAAAATACATTTTGTTTAAACATCTAAAGTAATCAATCGTCAAAATGGTTTGCGATGAGCGTAACTTGAAATCGTAGCCCAGGGCGTATCATTAACTTTAAAAAAACGTAGCAGACTTGAGATTTCTCCCCCACAACTATTCCCGAGATTTGTGGTCAACCACTGAGATTTGGACACTATGCATGTAGCGAGAAGATAGTTTTGAAAGTGTAAATGAAGAATCATCCCCTACTCTAGCTCTTTCCCCTACTTTCTCTGCCCTTGGGATTCATCCCACCCCCACTAAGTCCACCTTCCCCACCCTTATCTTTTTCTAAGTGGAAACTCCTCACGGGCGCTCCGCTAGACAGGTGCTTCGATCCGAAGCACAATTGCGTTTCTGGTGGACCAAAACGAAAATATATAATAAGCCACTTTTCGTCATTGTTTTTGACAGTCACAAGAAACGATTCCGAAGATGATAGATTCGACTTAGGCCCCGTCTGACCTTAATAAATCAACGTCCGATAGAGTATACAGGTCAGCCGATCACGCATGTGCGGCAATAATTTGAAATATTTATCAATTGCTCCGTCTGCGATATAAACATGTGTCCTGATTTGGCTATGTCTAGCGATTATTTATTATACCCGTAAGGAGTTAATTTGAATTATGCACCAGAAGTCTCAGACGATTTTTTTATTTTCAATAAATTCGAATAACCTAATTGCCTAAAATTTATGTAACTGTGATTACCTGGTAGAAAGCTCTTGACATTTTCACAATTAATTATACACAAAATTAACGGAAAATATAAAACTGGTTACGCAAGCGTTTCATGCAAATCGCGTAGATAGGCTTACAAGTGTGACGAGTGCAACGATTACGGTAATGGAAGTAGAATTTAGTATAACTAAATTTTTGAGTCGTCAAAATACGTTTAAGTAATGGCTGCAAAACTAGTTCACTTGCAGCGATCGGATAAAACTGATACAAATTATCAAGTTACAAGGTAGTTATGATTAAGTCAAAGTTGCAGAACTGCAGTTCCATTATTTTTCCTGCAGACAGCTAAAACTTAAATAATTTCCTAAAAATAAGCGACATGAAGCTCTTACACCTTTTGACATTTCTTCAATCTGCACAAGGAGGAATTCCGAAAGGTGTGGAATGGTTATGAGTATTTCTTCCTTTTTCTCCGCCTGAGATCCCATGCGCGATTTTTTTTTCTTGTTTCTTCCTCAAGTCATAATTATTATTATTATTATTTTTTTTTTTTAAATTACAAAACAAAAATATTCTTAAATGATAAGACACTGAAGATCCAATCGAGAGCGCGTGCGAGAGCGCGTCAAAAATGTAATCTTAGACAACCAATAACATATATGTACATACCCGGTACACATGCTAGTACGAACCATTTCAGTACGCGTTAAAAAAAAAGCAGGGGGAAAAACGAAATTTCGAAAGCAAAATATATTCTGGTTAAATTATTTGAGAATATGACAAATTTCGACCCTATCACAAAATAGAGAACCGGTAATGAATAAGGATGCCTTGGTTCAGGATTCGGTCAGAAATAGATTAAAGTTTTATTTTTATTTTTTCCCTGATAACTGTAGTGAATATACCACATGAGTTTCAGTACCCCTCGTGCCGCTATGACAATATGTGAGCGGCATATTTTCACCACCACCCCAGGATCGAATAAGCCTCGAACCGGGACCGTCCGCACCGCACAGTCAGTCGCAATACCGACTGGGCCAGAATGGTCGAAGTTTGAATTTAACGTGGGTGGCAATTCGTTCTAAGAATAATTTAGTATTCACTGATCTAAGAAATCTCATTTTAATCGAAAATCTCAATGAAATGAAGTACGTACCGATGGATCAGTGCGTATGGCAACATCCTACGAAGCCGACGGTCCCGGATTCGATTCCCGGCGCAGGCTTTCGTTTATTCGTTAGCCTCGTTTCGTTAGTTTCGTTTATTCGTTGTACTGGCGACACCCCTGAGCTTCCATTAGGGAGTCCAGAGCGTAGGGGTGGATCCTGCAGCCTGGCTATTCCAGCTGCCATTCTCAATCCCTTCCCTTTCCTGCCCTTCGCACATCTCCAGAGAGACATGAGGGTGAAGTAATCCTGTAGTTCACTAGGCACTACGGTGATTTATAATAATAATAATAAAAATACCAAATTACAAAATGGACCCGCAAGCAGCCCGAGAAGGACCAATGGCGGGGGGAAATGTGAAACACCTCAAAAGTCACAACTTTTTCACTCAACTAGGAAGCAGCTCTTAGGGGGAGTCAAGGTAAGCCTGTAAGGCAGGGGGACACAAAAACTGTCAATGACAACAGGCAGACAGAGCAGATGCCGTTAACGTAAATGGCGTCTCCAATTACTACCGGACTTGGACTATAGTGTTTCCGTTGACGACTTTATAGTCTCCGGAGGCCCTCACCTGAACTGACGACACCACCCATCGCGTTTCCCCATATTGTCGCTTGTCGCCTATTGGGAGGGTTGAGGGTGGAGGTGGACAATATAAATACCTCGGTCAACTTCCAAAACACCTAAAGTGCCCGGAATTGTGGAAAGCACTTGATCCTTGAAACACGTTGTCACGATTTTGAAAGAATGATTACTACTTTTTCCAAATTTTTAACTTTTGTGCCAATTAAACGCAAATTACTTTACTCTTTATCATGCGTTTAAACATTTTTTTTTTAAATTACATTCTTCCAGGTAAATAAAGTAATGTAATTTCTTTGTTAATCGTAATCCATTTTTCAAAGGAAAGAATTAATCGTGTCGTTGTAATGCTGTCGTGACTACATTTTATTACAATGCTTATGGGAAATTTGAATTTTATTTTTTAAGGTTAAAGAAATTATTTATTTAACTTTTCTTTTTAATCCTTTCCGGGTAAATTAATAAGGTCATGCCTGAGAATATATATTTTTTAATCGTAAACCGTTTCTTATAAAAGAGATAATTTTTTAATACCATAGTAAATACCTTGGTAAAATTTTATTTTCCGCTGATTAAGGATTGAAAAAAAATTGATTTGTATTAGTTAAAAATGTAACAGAATTACATCTGTATATTTTTTTAAAACTCTTTTGAAGTTGAAAAAAAGTATAACAAAAATATTTTCAGAAGGAAATTAATACATAAAAATACAGACGATTGCAGGCATGTCCCTCAACAATCGAAAATATCAATATATATTTCTTCAACTATATAATCACACAACCAACCACAAGCATGGGTCTTAACATCGATTTTGAAAAAATATAACTGCTTAGATCGTCGTATATAGTTAAAACGTAGGAAGTTTACAGACACTATCGACACAACGATTGAGTCAAGATTTCAAATGATAGTTAATTCTTTGTTTATTTTTTTAGGTCTAGCCAACCTATCGTCGTTCATCCTCGGTGCGCACCGAGCAGTCTCTATCGTTGTGTCGATAGTGTCTAAACTTTCTACGTTTCAAAAATATTTTAATTTCTTTGGTAATATATATTTTAATGAAAGCAAAGGAACAATTTTGTTGGATGCAGGAAAAGTCCATAATAACTATTTGCTATCCAATGCTGGGATTCACAGGTTGTTGTAAGATAAAATCTTGTAGTAAGTGTAGTTCACATATGCCATTGACACAGGGTCATTGGCTCCGCGATTCGCATTCAATTTGTATTACTAATCGCAGCGCCACTGTCACTGTGGAGTGTAGGTGAACTTCACTTACCACCAGATTTTGTCTTACAACAACCTGTGAATCTTAGCACAAGGCATAAAATGAGAAATTTGAATGAGGCAACAATAAAATAAGAAATTTGAATTTGAACTGTTTAATGCAAAACTTCTGTTCATTTTTTAATTTTATGTAAGCAACGACGCCATTGAAAAAAAATCAAAAGTAGGCATTGGCAGATCTATAGAATGAAGCAGCATGCAGCCCATAGACAACGACAAACCATCCAAACCATCACAAATTACCCGGTCGTAGACATCTGCGCGTGATGGATGATAAACCCGTTCTATTGCGAAAAGCAACAACAACAACAAAAAAAACCCGTACCGCCTTAAAGATAGAGATATTCAATAATTAAATTATCAATTTCGGTTTCGCAACAATAGAAATAAAAACACCTCAACAGATTCGTTCAGTAACAGTCTATAAAAAATGTAGCTTTCAATTCCTGGTGATTCGAACAAAAAAGAGGCTCTCTTTCTCTCTCTCTGCCAACGCGCCATGGCCATTATCGGCCATCATCATCATCTCGAAAGCGACGGAATGCCGGTGGTGCCCCATGCGCCGGTTCTGCCCAGTAGCTACGTCGAGAGCGTGCGGCCGGCGGACGTCTGGCCTGCCGCGTCCCGTGCGCGGGCTACTCCCAGAGAAAGAGAGCTTTCGCTGCTCGCCAAGACTCAGTATTTTCACCCTCCCCATTCCCGCGCTCATCTATCTGGCTTTTATCTCCCTCTCTCTTCTCTCTCCAGCAGAGAAGCCTCCTGCCACTCGCAGTCATTAGGCTGGGCGCAAACCATAGGACATCCTTACGATCCCCCTCAGCGCGATTCGCGCGCCATAGCGCTATGCGCCCTCTGCTGTTAACAGGTAGACAGAAATGATCTTGAGAACACTACCGTAGTACAAGCCAATTAATTTTTTTTTAAAGACTTTGAACAAGTCCATCGATTTTTTTTTAGTTGCTAATCCATTATTGTCATCACTACAGTGAACATCAATACAGATTACCCAACTGTTCAGGATCGTGGGTTCGATTCCCGATTTGGGCGAGAGAAATTCGTGTGCTCGCCTTCCTACAGAAGGGCAGTAAAACCGTGACACCCATGCCTGAACGTTGTCGTCAGGTACATGTTAAAGATCCCTGCCTAGGTTAGAAGCCTGTACTTGCCCAATGTAATGTCCCAATGTACTTCCAATAAAACGTCCTACATCTTTAGATGTTCGTCAAAAAAAAAAAAAAAAAATGCAACGATGACGTTCCAACGTTCATTTCTGGAAATAGGAACAATTGCAATTACAATTTGTACCCGCGAGCATCCCCGGGTGGGGGGCCTATGGCGGGGGTCAAGTGACCAGTCTATGAAATAACCTATTTCGTTTTTTTTAATATCCTCCCTTCCTCTGTTGCGATCGAGGAATAGCCTCGGATCTCATATCAGAACGAGTTCTCGTTCTGATTCCAACGCTCCTCAGAAAATGAACGAATTCCGTGGAACAAAACGTTCCTCTGCGGTTCCTACCAAACATTGCAAAAATACCTCAACATTCGAAGGTGTACTGTGAGGCAGTGGCTACATAAACATGGGCACCCACAATCAACTACTGCATGCGCCGACTCGATATTACACGAAACGTTACTCAATTGGTTGCCGAATTTTGGCCCGGACTCGTGTGAGACGTGACGGTGGGCCGACCAGCACAGCCACTTCAGCTTTAATGTGGACCTCGCTGGCCGACGGCAATACGCGATGGCATGATGTACAGGTGAGGGGTTAGAAACTGAGGTGGACGGGAGGAAGGAGTGGGGAGCTGCTGCGGGCACGCACTCGCATGCAGGTACCCCTACCTGAAATTCGCACCCTTTCACCTCTCGCCTCACTCCGCCCTGTTTCTGTTGGGGTGGGGAGGTGGTCTCGGGGTAGGAGGGGGGAGGGTGGATACGAAGGAAAAATCAACTTTATAGTGAAGTGAGGTGGAAAGTTCTTGTTTATGAAACATTGACGAAAGGGGCGCGCTCACTCCTGGAGTCTAGGTCCGCGTCCGCCGATTAATATGGCAAGTATTAGACCTGCGATTGCCTCAAGATCCATACACCAGCGATTTTAAATAAATTTATTTAATTTAAATTACTTTACGGTTTATACGAGTGTTCGCCAGACTCTGTTTTTCGACCTTGCTCATGAAATGCTCATTGAACATGTTCCCCATTCATTTAATGTGGCAACGGTACCAGACTTAACTTTTGTTGGCTGGCTTGCTCACGAAAGTCGATAGTAAATGGGTTGTGATGAATAGAAGTCGACCAGGAGATTCAGATAATGTCGGCGTTCTGGAGCAATCTTCACACGCAGTCACACGATATCAGTTCCATCATGGTTTTGGAGCCGAACGGAGCCTCGTGCTTTTATTTTGCTGATGAACATTGAAACAAGGACTATGAAGGTTTAAATAATTTTACAGGTATGGTAGCTCCGTCGGTTGGGTGGAGGGGGTGGAGGTAAAGGAGTCAGCCTGCCCCTCCACTCCAAACTTTGACGAAGACGAAGCTACTCTATTTTTCCGCCTAAACCACAGCTCTATGCGCCGCCGCCGGCTCCACATTATGTATGCGGAGAAGAACAAGAAGAAAAAAAAAAATGATCTGCTTGTGGGATGAGACAGAAAGTGCACACTAGCTCCACATTTAGGGACTCCATTGAAATAAGACGCGCCACGGGCAAAGAGCAATGCTGGCGCCCACCTTCCCTTCATCGATATACATACAGGTACAGTATTATTGCATAATTCGGAACATGAACAACTTCAATCATTGTCTCTAACGCTTCATGACGACGGTAAGGTGACAAACATTTCGAAAATATAGGATGCTTACTCGACACCAGCGGAAAAAGACCAGGGTGATTCCGAACTAGATTTGCAATTAACCGATTTGCGATGAAATGTTATTAATTATTAGCTAGGTGGCGCTCACAGTTTGCAAATAATAACCCAGATGCCTCCTTTTTGTTGTGATGACATATTTAAACTCAAAATGCCGTGAGGTGCGGCCTCCGTGGTTCAGTGGCTATGGTCATGGTGGGTGCTAAGCGGGTGGTCCCGGGTTCGATTCCCGGCGCAGGCTTTCGTTTATTCGATTCTGTGGTACTGGAATGTGCCC
>JAUJYS010000604.1:0-21869 GCA_033995665.1 Melogona broelemanni
TATCTCCAAAGAGACACGAGGGTGCAGTATTCCTGTAGTGCACTAGGCGCTACGGTGAATTTAAAAAAAAAAATAAATAAATAAAATAACTTGGCTTATCCTAAGATTCTGACTTAAGTGGTGATCTTTAAGATACCTAATAGCATCCAGTCGCAGGTCCCGAAAAATTCCGGAGATATCGGTTGGGAATTGATCCCGCTATCATGGATTGGATAGTAAGCGGATTCGGCATCTTTGCGCTACAAACGTATTGTGAAGTCAAGTGCAGAACACAAAAAATAAGATTAAACCAACAATCAAGTAAGTTAGCTATTAATGGGTTAAATTATTCAGCAATGTCAAAAATATTGGTGTCAACTCCTCTATCAAAAGGATTCAAGTACAACATATGATACATCAGCTACATCGTACATGGGTACATACATGTACAAGGTGTCATCAATTTTGGCGGGAAATTCAAATTGTACAGACTGTGAAGAATGTATTCCTCCGTCATAAGACAAACGACGACAGGATATGACATTAGCCGACGAGAATGCCGCGCGGCCGGGCTTTGACCCGCGACAGACTCAAAACTCAACAACCGACCCCGACTTTCTTTATGATCAAAACTTATCATGTTGACAAAATTTGCCAATTAAATTAACAGGGTGCTGCGGACACGTTAGCCATAAAACGTTCCTTGACTCCTACATAAAAAATATGCTTATGCGTTTACAGAATATAATTTTGTTCGAGTGAATAATTAGGAATATTGGGCCAATAATTCCGAAAATTGATCGAGAAAAACCTTGGATGTTCTCATTTAAAATGTATTTAGCTGTACAACTTTTTATTAATCCGGTTCACACAGTCGAGCTAGTGGTTGAGCGAGACGTTCTCAAAAGTCAACGTCGCAACCCAACCATGTGGGATTATGGGAAACGTCGATGGTGCTGTTGAATTTCAATCAACGGCCTATCCTTAACAGTCGGCCCAGTTGTCTGAGCTAGAAACCCTCAATTGGAGAAGGGAGGAACCTAACACATTGTACAATGACCTTGGCCCATAGTCAAAATTCGAATTCATCGATCAAAACATGTCTTAAAATGTGATGTGCAGAAAATAGTACTTGCCGCAACCAATAATCTTTGAATTGAAAAAATTGTGTACATACATTTAGCATAAGCGCATCACGTACCAACAAATTAAAATGTCAACAGAAAAGCTTAATTCATTTTAACTAGCCTATTTAGACGGTCACAGAACTTCCTGTAAATTTATTCACTACAGTGATGACAATCATTGATTGTCAAAAAAAACTGGGAAAAAAAATTGGGAGATACCTCGTGGGCAGAGGCAATTTGCTGGTAATGTGCAAGCAGTGATTGCGAACGTATAGAGGGTAGAAAAACTTTACTGATTCGAGGAAGTTCCACAAAAGCTCCTTTCGAAATGTCTAGTCCACATTGACTTTGTGAGCTACAATGTTTCATTAGTTTTTGTTTCAATGAGAATTTTATTGTTTTTATTAAAAGACACGCGACAGTGCGGCCACCGTGGTTCAGTGGCTATGGTCATTGACTACAAAGCGGGTGGTCCCGGGTTCGATTCCCGGCGCAGGCTTTCGTTTATTCGATTCTGTGGTACTGGAATGTGCCCCTCATATATCGCTACAGCGACGCGAGGGGTACAATAACCTCCTGTAGTGTTATTCACTACAGTGATCCGGAATAAAAAATAAAATAAAAAAGTACTCGTTTGATCGATATTTAGAAATAAAAACCCAAAAATTGCAACACGGGTTGCATTGCCGTATTGCTCTGCGCTCTCAAACGATTTTTGACAGAAAGAAACAACACAAGTTGCTGGTTTATTGTCGTTATCGATATAATAATTTACTTGAATAAGAGATCAAGATTTGTAAAGCTAACAAAGAACAGAAAATGATAATGATTCTTGCAAGCAAGACTTCATAAATAATTTTACCAGTCAAACACATTTTTGTCAGTCAAACTTTAGCCAACCATTCTGACAGAAAACTTTGCTGTTATATACCAAATATAAAGTCACACTTGACAGAATTTCATTTAAAAAAACCATCTGGCAATCATCGTATGAGATCTTTGATATTTCGTTCCGAATTTAACCTTTCTAAAATATGAATGTTGCTTAACTAGAAAGAAAAATAAAATGCCAAGGCAATCCATCAAGGCGTATATAACCGCCTGCTCGCTTCGAGAAACGTTCCCGACCACTGAACTGATAGATCACCCCAGCCATCATTTCCCTTCACCAGAAAGCGTTTAGGCGATTCACCACAAAACGCGTGTTTAAAATCAATTATCGATGGAGGCTCCACTTGAGACAATTACACGATGATACACATTGAGCACGTGCAATCCCAACTATAAGAAATACATTGGTCGCGACGGTCTTGCCTTAATATTTCGTGTAATTGCTCGCAGAAAGATCACTACCAAAATTTGTGCAGAGAAGATCACAACTATAAGTTGGGCTGACGATTCACAGTCAATTTTTTGTTTTAAAAAACATTTCCTCGGGAATATACTTCAAGACAATGGGATTATTGGATTTCGCGTCGCGAGTTCGATTCTGACAAAAGCACTGATCGATTACCGACGATACAAATAAGCATTGCGGAAAATATTTGTTTTCCCGCAATTCGAGTGTGAGTGCCAGTGAACAGTGATCTAATTTTGGGGATTATTAACAAATCGATCCAAAATGTATGACATCTTGCATGGATTCATGAACTTTCTGCGGCCGGACGAAATACGGATCGACAACTTCTGTTTCAAACTACACTATAGGATAACCAGCATGTTTCTGATTTGCTGTAGCATGTAAGTTTCGATATCGTTATTATCAAAATCCGATGAAAAATATATAAAACAGAAAGCAACACAAAGGTCATCGAAGCTATTCCCAGTAAACTACGAAAATATGCCTTGGAAAAAAAATGGAAAAACTATGAAAAATTGCACTTGAACCATTTATTTAAACCGATTTTCTTATCTCTAAACGCAAGATAATTTGATCTCTCTTAACAAATAGTTTTTTAGTAAACTAATTGGTGACGATTTTCTAGGCTCGTGACATGCAAGCAGTTTTTCGGCGATCCGATACACTGTTTCACAGCCTTCAAAGATGAGATTCCGGAAAAGGTTCTCAATGGGTAAGTACAAGAAAAAATACATATTTGTTGAAATAAAGAAAGCGCACTGATTTTTTTAGAACCCGCTGGTAAAAATTTCAAAACACGTATCAATATTTGAGTGAAAACCGTAACGCATTCGATTCTTAACAGATTCTGTTGGCTACAGTCCACATTCACACTTCCCGGCGCCCTCAACAAGCGGGTGGGTATCGACGTCGTATCGCCTGGTGTTTGGAAGTACACCCCCGAGCAGGACAGGGTGTTCCACCAGTACTATCAGTGGGTAAGCCCGGAAAACTGTTATGTTTCTCTTACCTTTCCTTACTTTAGCTGATACAAATCTGACACAATTTTCAGAATCTGAGAAATAATCAAGGTCGGGAAATACCAGATCTGAATCTTAGAATGAATCAAGTTAAATGTATGATTAATTAACTTTCACCTGGACCAGGATTCGAACCCAGACCTTCAGAAGACAATCTGATTCTGGGTCGGATCCGACATCTAACCAATCGAATTGTCTGTAAAAGTAATAATTAATGTTAATCACATTATTGCGTCTTTGAACTTCCTTCTCCTCGCAGGTCTGCTTCTTCCTGTTCTTCCAGGCCATGTTCTTCTACCTGCCGCGCTTCATCTGGAAGGCGCTAGAGGGCGGCAAAATCAAGCAGGTGGTCCTGGGCATGAACCAGCGAATCATGAGTCTAGACGACAGGGACGTCAAAATCAAGCAACTAGCCGCCTACTTCGTGGACAACTTGGGTGCGCACCGCTTCTACGCGGTCTCCTACTTCCTGTGCGAGATCTTCAACTTCGCCAACGTGGTGGGCCAAATCTTCTTTACGGACACCTTCCTGGGCGGCGAGTTCAGCACCTACGGTTCCAAGGTGGTGCAATTCGCCCAGATGGACCAACAGAACCGCACCGACCCCATGATCCAGGTCTTCCCCCGCATGACCAAATGTACCTTCCACAAGTTCGGTCCGTCCGGCGACATTCAGACCCACGACGCTCTGTGCGTGCTGTCGCTCAACGTCATCAACGAGAAGATCTTTGTCTTCGTGTGGTTCTGGTTCGTGGTGTTGGCCATCATCAGCGGTCTCGCCCTCGTCTACCGACTCAGCTGGTTGCTGGTCGAGCGACTGCGCTGGCAGACTCTACTGAAGATAAACCGGCGTTCCAGCAAGAAGTTGCTCAAGAGGATCTCCAACAAGTTCGGCATTGGCGATTGGTTCTTGCTGCTTCTGATCAGCAAGAACATGCATTCGTTGCATTTCCGCGAGTTTGTTAACGAGACCGACCGAATCATCGACACCGGCAGCACCGGCTCGTGCGAGGATCTCAAGCGAGCTAATCCGATACCGGGTAACCACTATCCGAACGTGGACCACGTTAATTGAGTCATCGAGGGCGCGTTATTGATAACTGGAAACGACAGAGTAAAAAGTGTGCCGGTCTAATGTAGCAGCTTGCAAAGTCTTGACCCTGACTAAACAGTGGATGAGAGAAATGATTTTTAAATAGTAACAAGTCTACAATGTACCAAACAATAAAATAGTTTGTTCCGTTAAATTTCTAAAGAAAGAAAGGGTGATAAAAAAATCGAACCAAAATCGAATCCAATCGCTCCAATAATCAAAAGTACTTTTTTTTTAATATTCATATTTGAACCATCCCATTTAGGTTTAAAATTCACAAAGAACTAAGTAGATCGAACCTCTTTAAGATTTTCAATTAGAAATATACTAAAAAAAAAGGTCACAGGTGGTATTTCAATCAATTTAACTACGAGATGTAGCAATCCCAATCACACCAAAAATTAAATGTCAAGGGTACGACAATCACTATCTCAATTCACAATTTGCACACACGGACGATGTACATATTGATCGCGAGGAGGCGATCGAAATAATAACGCACCCACAGCCTCATATCATCGGAGGAAGAATGTCTACCAAAATTGCAGGCGTCAACGAAAGAGTTGGATTTATGAAATACAGTTTGAACGTCGACGGTAAATACGAATATCCTTCGAATCTCATAAATGGATTTACCAAAAATGGATATCGATTCAATGACAATGATATTCCCACACACCTATCGATATCGGTTATATAATCTCAAATCAAAGTGCTCCGCGTGCGTAGACCTAGAAACGCATCTTATTAAAACCGCATATTTATGTCCTCTTATTTTACCCAATGTGAACCCATTGTGAACCCAATGTATTTATCGATATCGTTTTGCGCAATATCAAGTCTTGATCACAGTGATGAAATGACAACTCACGAGACAATAAAGCAACTATCGCAATACAAAAGGGGGTAGATCCCTATTTCGTTTATATTTCTAATGTTCAGAGCTCAATAGAACGTGGGTACTTGAATTTTTTTGTTGATAAATAGCTGTTTCTGCGGTCGTTTTGTAAATCAAATTCTTGCAAAATACTTCTGCCATGAGATACAAACATCAACACTGCTCCATCCTCTTTATAAGGACAACAACGCTAATGTACATGTGCATGTTCGAACGCACAGATATATCCTCCTGAGAATAAAATCTTATCCAGGATTCATATCGTATCGAAGATCGACGGAAACGTGCACGTCTGATCTAGCTGTGTCATGTTTCACACCACGTAACACCATTTCGCAGGACATTTCATTTCGTCATGACACTGGCTCGTGGTGGGTGCAAGTCTCGTGAGAAAAAAAGTAAGCGCTTAGGCGGCTTAGCGATTAAATGTCGCAGTTTCGATGCCCACATGGGTGGTCACGGGGTCTCAAGGCTATACGCCTATTCCGAAACAGACGCAAGACCTCACACCGACTTAAAACTACTTTGAAAGAAAAGATTACGTTATTCCAAATTGAAACGGCAAACAAGAAATTAGCATATATATTTAAGGCATAAATTATTTCGCAAACCACGTGCATGAACACATGCAGATTTATCGTTAAGTGCTTTGTGTCGGCCCAACCCACGCGAAAAAATAACCATTGGCACGTAATTTATTTTACAGAACGTGTTCAACCTGTTATGATAAATGTGGCACAATGATGCATTGTACTTAGTAAGACTATTTTTCGTTTGTGTCCGACTAACCAGTTACTTATTTTACCCGGAATGAAAACTCGATCTTACATACTGTATATTATATGAGAAAATATACAGTGTGCTTGCAACTTTAAATTTGCATGACTATTTCGTTGTGCAATTCTGGGTTTTGTTCTGTTTAGTGTTCCTGTCAAATGTAGTGTCACATAGCACTAATCCGTTGAAACAATTTTTGTCCAATCAATCATAAAACCGATCCATCATTTTAAAAAAATAATCGCACATTTGTCAACATAGAAAAAAATATTGCTAAACTAAATAGGTCATGTGTCTACCACAAACGAACGCATCCAAATGGATCCAATGCATTACATTTTGAAAGGTGTTCTTCGTATTTTGCATTTTTACCTAAAATTACGCATGTTTTCGCAATTCAATACATGTACTGTGTAACAGACATTTTAATATACATATTATGTATCTTAAGCTAATTAGCATAAGCAAATTTGACAGAATTGCCAATTTTTTTAATATCATCATCATCATCATCAGTAAATGTTATCGAAATGCTTATGTAGCCACTACTTGGTACGCTCGTAAAATATATTAAGCTTAGTTGTGTTGTGGAAAACATTTAAATAACTCATATTTTTTAATCGAATAGTTAAAACTAGAGAAGCTTTGTTTTAAATTGAAGATGAGATCGATAAACTATTTTTTGTGTATGCGTATTCGTATGATGTGACTCAACATTGTGTGCTCTATAAAACCAGAGTCATTCTAGATCATTACTTGTATTTGTTCGTAAGGATGAGGAAAAATAAATAAAACTCAACCGCTGCATATGCACCGAACGGTATCCATTGTCCAGGCAATGATTATTTGCCAATTACCGTTATTTTAATTATTGCCATCGTCGAATCGATGTTCCTGTTTCCTCATCTCAAATTACAATAACATTTACCACAGTGTCTCGTAGCTCTAGTTCGATTAAATGGGAACGACATTAAATATAATCAAATTTTAAAAATAATAATAATATAGATTGGAACACACAGTCACTAGTTACTGCTTGATTACAGACTGCAATTGATGAACTACTACGTCGGACATTTAAAAAATGAAAGTTCATTCATTGTTGTTTCAGCATTAATCTATACGTGCTCCAGCACTTCTATGCCAAAATCTACTACTATATATGACGGAAAAGAAAAAAATCCGGACCGTGATATTTGACAGCAACGCAGGAAATGTCTTAACAAGAACCCTCAATGGCCTATAAATGCTAAACTAATGATTTAAATAACTACCTCCCCAATTAGAATTCGACACATACAGAAAGAGATATCTCCGAACTCTTTCCAACAATTAATCACGTATTCCGTGAGCAAACCGCAAACCGAGACGCGAAACGCTGAAACCGCACCATCTGTTAGCATTGACGGTTTAGTGTCGGTGTCACCGGAGGCACCCAAGGGGTGGCGCATAAATTTTGATTGATTGTAGAGATAGTTCACCACCACCGCGTCTTTCCGAAGCGACGGCCTTGGCCAGTCAGGGACACGAAGAATTGCCATCTTTGACACGACTGACAAGAGACGTATAATTTTTTTAGTTTCGAAGCTCTTCGAGTTGGGGAGCGTTAAACATTTCTCAGCTTGCAAGTAGAGTTCATTCTGGGTAAGTCAGGCAGCGAAACAGAGAAGTCCAACGTAGAAAAGCAACGAGATCATTTCGATTACAGTGTGTTTAAAAAATACAGTCTATCTTTAAAATCACCTGTCATACGAACAGCTACTTTGTTATCTCTAGTGTATATTGCCATATTTGTTGTTCGGCGAGGGTAATGAAGGGTTGGTAAATTTTTAAATCATACTAAATTATAATGTATGCTTTTGGCACAAGATTATGCAAATTGCGTGAAACGTTTGTTAAAGTAAGAAAATAAATTGTTTAGCTATTTTATTGGATTGTTTCATGGATTTGAAAATTAAATTCAATTTTTTGAATATGAAATATGAAGACGAACACCTTTCCTTAATGACCAATTTATTCTGAAAGTCAAGAATATGTATCTCATTTGCTCGTGACAGTAACTGTACAATATATCGATTGAAATTCTGATCAGTGGCTTTCTTCACTGCATGTATATACGCACTAAGTTCTTTGAAGTTTTTAGTGCGCGGTGTGCTGTTGGAGTCATACAAATGAAAATCTCGCCAACAGAATGACACGCATGTCCAGCTAAGCTAAATCAAGGACAAGGTCATCGGTCAAGCGTAGATTACCGGAGCACAAAACCGGTTAAACCGATACTCAAAGGTGACAACACCATTGCAAATACATAATATACACTTATTCGAAAACACGTAACGTGGCACCTGGCAAGACTTGATTTGTGCTCTGCAAAATGCAATATTTTAACTTTAAAGATATCAACAGAGCAATTAACTCCAACAACATGAACTACAAAATTAATTGACGCGTGATTGAATCTAAAATGATACGTTACGATTTTGTAAAAACATTTTACAAAATTTTATACGATCTTAAAAATGGTTTCCTGAAGGATGAAAATGATAGACGATCGGATATTTTTGAATCAAGTCAACAGTCGTCATTCTAAAATGGTTAATTAATTCAAACATTAAATGGCTTAGACGAAATATTCCAGTTGTTCTCGCATGGATTCACCAAACACCTAATTCGATATGACAACTTCCAACACCACCAGAGGGCACCACAAAGTCACAAACTACTGTAGGTTGCAGACTGCCACTAAGTATATAAGGGAAAGATACACGTTTTGTGAACACTGTGGATTGGCATCACTCCATCCAGGTGCGCCCGTTAGTGCAGAGAACCACGGAAATGACAGATGATCAAAATTAATCAGACTAATTTCAGTAATAAATGAGTGTTTCGATGTTAATGACAACAACCGAATTCAGGTAGCACGTTTTTTATAACTTCCAGGTTGCAGCTTCCTCGAGTGGCGCATAGGTTTATGGTCCCCCATATAGACGGAGCCATGACTAGTTGAACAAATCAACAACCAGATGTCAATTGCCGTACAATTTACGAGGTCCCGCGACCAATAGTACATATTCGCAATATATGGAGATCGCATAGTTAATTTGTACAGATACACGAGTCCAATAATTAACGAGCGCTCTGTAGATAACGCTGAGGTGTGAGCCAATTGATCTTTCACATGTCCTGCATTGCTGCATGCTGCTAAGTCAATCATTTTCAAGTTTAGTTTTGCGTTAACATTTAATGAATGCAGATGAAAATCAATACGGTATATGCGACTTAAATTTTTAATCGTACTTCAAATTTACCACAACGCAATTAAGCTATCAACGAAAAAGTACCTAAATGTTGAACGCCCCCAAGATCTAACATATTTTGCCACTACCTAAAAATAATAAGACAGGGTGTAAATTGTCGCAGCTTTGGGTGCGCCTTCATTCTCAACACCCAGTTCGGCGAGAAGAGCTGTGGGAACGCTTTGTGGGAGACCGTAAAAAAACGAGAGAATACCGAGAAAAAAAAACCCGAAGCAAATAGGTTAAAATCTCTTATTATGTTAAACAAAGTCCACAACTCCCATTTTATGATAATCCATAAATGTTTTGCAGTTATACACGGATATGCGCGCCAACAGTTAAAAAAAAATATAAGAGCTCTTTAACCATTACTGATCGCATTGCGGGATTTTTTTTTTCTTCATTATTATTACTGATCACTGTTGTGAATTTCACTTCAGGAGATTCTGTACCCATAGTGTCGATATGGTAATATGTGAGGGGCAAATTTTCACCAGTACCCCAGGATCGAATAAACGAAAGCCTGCGCCGGGAATGGAACCAGGGACCGCCCGCACAGCAGTCGGTTGCAATACCGACTGAGCTAGATGGGTCGTACAAATATAGATACGAGCGACCGAGGTTGTTGTCACAATCACTCGCTAAGGGTTGGCAAAAATAAACCGTCCACTTAAATAAACACAATGACTTTGGGAATTGGGACGGAATACAAGATGACCACCACATTTTTTGAACGGATTACAAGACGGCACAATAACAACTACATCATACTCAAAAATAAGCTTAACTTTATTTCTAGTTTATGAAACTTATGGTTGGCCCATGCCCTTTTTAGTCGCATGACAAGAGACAAGAATAGGCATCATTACAGCGATTCGAGTCCAAGGGCATTGCGGGATAAAAAGGTCCCGGGAGAAGAGCTGATGCGGACAAACCAGTAACATTCGCTTAGAGCGGGGACACAGAAAAAAAGTCGGCATTACTTGGAAAGCAAATGCTAACGTTGGTGGAAACTTCGTTTTGAAATGACAGCAACATTAACTAGCCAAAGGAAGGCCCAACAGGCGTACGAGTGTACGGGAGTCGCGTCGTCATGCAAATTTATTCGCATGCATGCATGAAATGGCGCAAGACACTGCCAACCGCCTTGAACCCTGCCCACATGCCGAAATACTATTGCGACGGTAAAAACAGCTGAAGTTGTCCACAACAATTGTATTTCCCATCCAAAGCAACACGAGTTGCAACGGCGACGCTTTGCGCCAACGAATTAAAAATGTTTAGAAAATAAATACCGAAAAAAAAGTTTTCCGGAGAAGAGATATATCAGTGACCACAGCAATATATGGTAAGCAGCATCCGAAAGAACAGCACGTTGTCGGCAATGAACCAGATCACTTTCTTTATTAAAACAAACATATACCGATTGCCAGAAAACGATTGTGAAACCATTTTTATTACTTATTTTAACCCAACCGTTAAACAATAACTACTATTTAGATATTATTCTAGCTCGTTGATTTCTTGCTTACTTTTGTATGCATAAAACGATGGTGGGAGAGGTGCAATCTGGTCTGTGCTACGTATTTGATAGATATTTGACAAGTTTTGCATACTGCGCCTTCACTCTTCATTGATATATCAATGGAAATGCAGCCCATTTTGTTGTCGATGAACAAGTTTATTTTCCTTGAACCGGGCAGCTTAACTTAACCGGATAGTTTACTTTCCTTGAAATCTGGGAAGCAAAAACAATTTTATTGTCTTCGATACCTCGTATTGAACGAGTGAAACGTGAGCGGTAAAATTTCACGTCGACAGGAGCTCTCTTTTGTGCCATTGTCCAGGCAGGATCGAAACCGGATTGGCTAGAATCGACACCGATCGAGTACAGCGAAACCTTGAATTGAACACTATGAGCACGACCAGAATAAGGTATGAAGTGTTGCTCGTCAACTGGCAAAAAAATCAAACGTGAAAATAAACTTTTCAAAGCATATTTTCGGAACCCAATCTTTAAAAAAAATGTTCAAAAATCACATTTAAAAAAAAATCTGAAAATTTCTCGCTTTCCATTTAGAGAAAAATTGAAAACCGTGTTCAATTTTTCCATTAATTAATAAAAGTTAAACGAGTGATCGAGCATTTGAAGCGTCTATTGTACATTGACAGCTTGTCTACACATAACATGTCTGATGCCTGCATATTTATAAATGTATATCTTCCAGAAGGATTTCACGAAAATCACATTGGCAAGTCGAATTACCGATGTCAGTGGCGTTTTCAATGGAAAGCGTTTGACAAAGTAAGTCGAACGCTTTCCTAAAATCTCGTAGCGCTGCAACCCACGCAATCAAATTACGGCCAATGGAAACTAGTTCCAAAACAAGACAAACATGAATTTTTTAGAACAATTCTGTAATATCCCGCCTTGAAAGCTTTTTAAAGTAAAATTATGTAATACCGACTAAGCCTCATAATCGAAGCTCAGGACAAGAAACGCGTAAAAACCGAATATGTTATCGGCTTAGTCTACACAAATTGCAGCAAAAAGATAGCCCCCATCCGTTCCACTACAAATTATAGCATAATGCATGCTGTACTTGTAATTAATGCTAGACTTATTTATTTGCCAAGAGCGAGCAATAAATTGGTGGCAAATAATAGAAACGTGGAGCCAATCAACCATTCCCGCCTCCAAACCAATCCCTCCTTGGGGGAGGGCGTATAACTTAAAAATGGTTTTTAATTTAATCTGGGTTTACGGGTTTGGCCCCCAGAGGGCCAGCTACGCCAGAGCCTGCTAGGTTCTATCCACATCTACAACAACCCCTATCTTTAGTTATTTCGCCCACACCAAGTCTCCCCTATTTCTTGGAAATAGCCAGCAAGACTATCGTCTAGAAGAAAAGGTGTATCAATTTGAGACCAGGCGCCCACATTGGTGGCCATCGACACAACATAACATAAGCTTGACATGAGGAGCGTTAATTTATTCCGCTTGTCGTGGGCCTTCCTGGCACGCGAGAGGCGAGACAGGTCGTCAGAAAACTGACGTCGATTTTGTTCCGCACTCATTGTTCCAATTTCTAAATTTTTACTTTTAACTTCAGTATAACAAAGTAGCACAAAAACGAACAATTTTTTATCAGACAAATTATTTTATTGTTGGCATATACAGTAGTACTTTCAGTGGTTAGACTTCATTAAGTTCTCTGCTGTCTGCTGCCAGATATTGGTGTGGCCCACCAAAATGGAAAATGAGTGCGATCATTGAAGTGACACGGTGCTTTAAATCGCACCCTTGCAACTGTGCTATGCTAAATAAATGAAATGTTTCATTGAAAATAATAAGTTTCATTTAAACTTAGACATATCGATTTGCATTTAACCTTTCAAAATGAATAAAATAAATTGTAATAATACTTTGGTGCATTCATTAACAATACAGACGGTGTCCCGTTGAGGTTTTTAGGTGAGGGGTCTCATGAGAACGAGCAGGCTCTTCACGCTCTGGGTGTAGTACGTGAAGGGCAACGAAGAGTGGAGGGACAAGGGGGAGTCTGGGATAGATAATCTCTCCCTGTTTCTCCCAGGAGCAGGGTCGTTTCACCATTCACCTGAACGTGTTCAGAGCCAGCTAACTGAACATTAGAGTACAGACTATCCACCACAGACAACTGCATTGACAATGTCACCCCAATAAAATATTTTTCATGACTTCCAAAACTTCCAAAGACTGAATATTTTTGTTGTGTCTTGTCCTGAAGTCAAATTCAATATACATGTAATTTGCAAACAATAGTATTGATTGCCTAGAGTAATAATAAAATAAGGAATAACATTCTATGTGTTTCCTTCACACCCCTCATTTGTAATGTGTTACCAAAGGGAACATGGCATGGTAAAATTTAGTTGCAATTTTAAACAGTTTTCCCATTTGTTATTTATTGCGGGTTAGTCCAGGTGTAATTTTAAACAAAAGTCGTAAGAATGCGGCATGTTTTAGAATTCTCCGGAGAATTGCATCGAAAGCGAAAAAGACATTTGGAACGTGCATGGAACTTCAAGTAACTTGGTTCCGAACGGGACACGAGCCTCATTTTTCCAAAGTCACCTTCACGAATTTTTACTGCTCAGCTAGACGTGAAAGCAACAATCGGGAGTTGAAAAAGTAAAGGGGGGCAACAGCGGCTAACAAACGATGGGGATAATAGGTGAAGACAGTAGGGGTGGGGGAGTGCAGACGAACTCGTGCACAGGTAAACAGGTCCATAAAATTTACACACTCCCTCTTCCGTTTTCAAACAATAAACAAAAAAATCAAAAAACAAAAAAATATTCTGTCAAATTGCTGAAATACGCTTTTGCGAAAATGCAAACACAAAACTCGTGAAAATGGGAACAACGGAAACTTTTTACTTTTAGACTGAAAAGTAGTACACGTTAAAAACGGAAATAACGGCATTCACTTTGAAGAATACAGTGCCTGCTGTTTTTCCATTAATCAACTTATCTCGAACATTTTACGCTCAAAATGCGGCGAAAATAACGTTAGTGCTGTAACTTTTGTGATGGCCTTTGACAATATTGTCAGGACCAAATTGGAAAATGTTTTATTGGGAAGAGAATGTTGGATGCTTTCCCTCTTAAGTTTAGGTGTGTAGGTGGGGTACGCTTATCTGACCTCGACAGGTAAGCTTAACTTTTGTTGGCAATAGAGAATTGGTCACGGAGGCCGACGCTCCATCACTGACACTCCTCCTCCCATCCACAACCCTGCCACACCACCGTCTTCATCCATTCCCCCTATAAGGTGCACGTGCAGGACTGCATTTACATCGACCGCCACGCCACCGCACGACGCCGTCGAAAAGCGCAAAGAACATTCGGCCTCCTTGCTCGCTCGCAACAACAGGTCTTGCCCGAGATTGGAATCGTGGGGCGGGGGAGAGACTACCACTGATGGCCTGAGGCCCTGGTGATTTTCCGATTACCCACTCCGTGTCTGGTCCCGTCATCCGGGGCCAGAGTTGCATCAGCCAATAATCACGGCGCTCGCGCCACCACCGCGAAATGATCGAATTCTATTGCGAGAACCTAAACTTTTTTACTTTTTTGTTGCCCCTTTTTTAGTACCTTTGTAAACGCAATCTTAAAGTGGACTCGAGAGGCGTAAATTTTACCAATTTTTTTAACGCTGCTGCAACAATGCTTTCAACTGAACAAGTACATTATCTATAAATTATCTTCGTAAATCTCTTTTTTATTACTATCGCGAAGGTTGTAAAAATCGGCAACGGAATTTTCTCGTTCATGTTGTCTTGGTCTAAGCGACAATCTTGTTCAAAAATTATCGATGTATTTAGAGATTTTCAATAGTTTTCGTTGTCCAAATTCATACAGTCTCATCTGTTGTTCAAGTCTACTTTCCCAAAGCATTTAAACCACCAAAAAAATATGGCCGACAAATATTGAAATTGTGACGTTGTATTTGAGAAATTTATCCCCACAACCGAAGAGTGAGGCCATGGCCATTAAGTAGATGAGGTAATGGGGATGTGCATGCATTCGTCGGTGCAAAATAACCAAACGTATCTAGCTCAACAATTACAAATACACGTGTAGTTTGTATTTAGGCTATTTTGTCGATACATTCCGGATAAATGACCTATACTTTTACACTAAATAAAACGAGTTACAGTGTTGTTTTAGTTGCCTATTGATGTCAAGCAGATGTCCGAACTGGGTGAATTACAAATGTTTTGTTTGCCGGTTTCATCAAACCGTCCTAAATACCGCGTACAGTGGTCCCCTGTCAAACCGGTCAAACAATTTGATATCAAACTTAATCAGCAGCATCTGCTGGAAGTTTTCAGGCTAGGAGTTTTTTTTTCTTTTTTAAACAGGGGAACTTGTTCAGTATAAGGTACAGCGCTTTACAGACAACCTTAATAAGATCCTACATTCCTACAGATAATATAAAACTGTGTTTGAATTTCAAAAATTGAAAACCAAAAAATAAAATTTTGACATTTCAGTGCAACTTTTATCACAATTTGAGGTGAATGGCAATTATACAAAAGACAAGAACAGGTTAGGATTTACCAATATTATTCCCCTGCTTAGTTATCAGAGACATTATTGATAGGGACATAAGAGGACAGAGTTCATGCAGGTATGCCGTAATTGTCGATTACCACATGCGGTAGTATAAGTTTATAGAGCCGTGCGCGCTATAGGACGTGTTTAAAACGTCTGAGTCTTAAGCCTACATAGAATGCTACTTAAAGTTGCAGTTGCATTCAGGACATAATAATCACTCGCTCATCTTGCAGGTCACGTTCGAGCCACGCACAAAAAACACAAACACACTGCGATTCGGACGGAAAAAAATAGAAATAATTTTTAATACAACGCTCCCCGCCACCCGGTCATTGTGTGCCGCATCAAATTACGTGTATGAGTCAGCCTCATCATAAGAGCCCTGATTTTTATGAAAACTTGAACAAAATTATTAATCTTTTTTTTTCTTGTTTCTTTTTTTTCCTTGCAGTATTTAAATTTGCTAGGTTTTGAGAAGGATTAATTAATTAGACTGATTTACGGTTTACCTTATGGTAAACCGTAAATCAGTCTAATTGCACTAACTAAATAATTATAATTGATTTAATTTTTGCTGGATTATGACGACCAAAAGTATGGTTTATACAGCTGCTGCCGTAATTTGCTTAAAAATCCGGACCCAATTTTTACATTTACACAACGCCGGAAGCATTCGAACTGCTCTCGTAAATTACGCTTGATTTCACAATATAACGGAGGTTGTGCGGCTTTTTCTGGGCATATCAATTTCCACCAACCATCATACATGTGTGTATAAATACGCATCACGTCATACGTAACCAGAGGATTTGGCGGCCATCTTGGAAACGCAGCGAAACAAAGATGGACGCCACCGCTGTATCGGTCAGACATTTATCACCTGTGCTCGGTGGCAATGGCTCGTATGCAGTGACGCACTGGCCGGTGAGAGAGTGAAAGAGAGAGCTAGAGCAGCATTTGGAAGCTTGCAAATACAAAACGGTTGACCGAACGCATTGTAGTTCACGACCATTTAAGGCAGAGTGCAATGGCCGAGACCAGACATGCACCGCCGCCGATGCAAATCGGCAAAACGAAAGTGCCCGTATAAAAGATGGCTGCTGTAACCAATCAGAGAGTGTTGTTCGTGCCCTGCAGTCTGAGCATCATTGTTTCTAGACGGGAAAAACGCAAACGGGAAATCTTCATCTTGAAACTCGTGAAGTCCTCACCTGTTTTAATGTTGATTATAAAAATGTGATTTAAAAATGAAATTCTCATTGCTTCAATTCAACAATGATGCAATAATTTTCTAGGTGCTGGATCATAAAAAAATAAAAAGCATGTTGCATTCTACATTACCTCAAGTAAATTATCACAATTCATGTAATGTGAATTCTAGTTAAATTTCATATTCGCAATACAGAATATCTGATCTGAGCGTGTGTAGCTAATTTATGGAAGCGGACTATGCAGTCATAAACAGCGAATAATATCGCTCTGCAATTTGCTACTTCGACGTTTGCATTTCAAACAAAGCCCTGAAGCAGGATGTTGTGGTTGTAAATTCATCGAGCCTCTTTTGTATCTCGTTATTGTACAAAGGCAAACATATAACGGAACGGAACTTACTTGCAGCTGTCGCAGCGAATCAATGACGGCGTAATATATTTTAAATAAAATATTGATGAAGGGAATCAATTAGATGAAATTGCAACAACAGCTGTTGAGGATATAACAAACCGCATTTACTTTGACAATAGCTTCAAGAAACCCACGTGAAATTCATTGAGTCGGTCCTGCGAAAATAATAACCATGTGGATAGCAATACCGCTTCGGAAATTTGGGATACGTCATGTCATTACATGAAAATGATGAATAAAATAGGAATCAGTATTTTTTATCCTTTCGTCATCAGTAATTTTTAATGGGTAAATTAATAATAATAATAATAAATAATATTAACAATAATTTCAAATGTGTAAATTAATAATAATAATAAATACTAATGACGAAAAGAAAGAATATTTAACTTTTTAAAAAATGCAAAAGCGTGTAATGCAAAGCGTTGGTGTTTCATTTGATTGTATCGGATTTCACCCCGTTCGAATCAACCTCACCCCGATCCATAACTACGCTGTCGTTACGGTAGGTCCACCCCAAGATAATGACGATAACGCAGCACGAATAGTATGGTTATTACGAGAATATACCTGTATACAGTAGATGCGAACTTGCGTGACCGGACATAAAATAGGGGTTTCCTATTGACAGTCGATGTAATAAATACGGCCACGTAGAAGGCCGTCTGGGTGTGTGACGCCCGTTTCTGTTATATGGACTATTATACTTTGAACGAAATC
This sequence comes from Melogona broelemanni, assembly GCA_033995665.1. Taxonomy (NCBI): domain Eukaryota; kingdom Metazoa; phylum Arthropoda; class Diplopoda; order Chordeumatida; family Chordeumatidae; genus Melogona; species Melogona broelemanni. The sequence continues at coordinate 17,998 of JAUJYS010000604.1, forward strand.
CTGTCAAAATTGGCCTCATTTAATACTGGTATTATGTTAGACGCTAGATCGAACCGAATTGGTGATTGGACTATGGTCGCGGAAGTTTAGAGCGAGTAAAAATTGAAAAACCAACCAAAATAGGCATGGATCCCTACCCCAGACAACTTTTTAGTAGTCTAGTTTTCCCGCTTAAAAAAAATTGTTGTGCGATTTTTGATATCTCGCATATTAATTTTGTTATTGTCAGATCAGCACGAGTGGTGCAGAATCTATTACTAGAGTGATCAGCAAAAAAAAATATTTTGCAATCTCTATCTGCAGCTGTAACAATGGCTAAACGAGAGTTGTACACAGAGCCTCGCCAGCTCAGTCGTCCTTATCCCCAGTCTTGTCCTGGTTTTTGTTATTTTTATTTATATTTTAACAGTGGCATAACGTATTTGGTAGAAAAATTGCCTTTAAAAGTTGAACGAATTGGGATTTTTGCTTAGTTACGTGCGTCTATAGTTGTTACATAGGAAAAAGTTTGCAGAGATCTTCTTAAAATTTCTTCGTCGGAGTTTTCTTAATAAAATTCGTAGGAGCTGCACATTCATTTTATTACGATAACTCGAAAAGGAATGAAATTTCTAGTACTGTAAAAGCGATGGTATATCACATGTCAGTTCAACGACATCACACGCACGATTTTTTTTATGTTCCTAACGACACGCACCACTGACTGCTCTTAACTGTAGCTTAATTTGTACTGGTGAGTGGTGACTCAGCGGGGGCACAAGCTGCTATTAAAAATTAGTGTGAATTTCATGCACATGTAGGACAAGTTTGGAAGTAACGGTATCCTAAAAAAATTGCTGCCAAACTATGTAGCGTGAAATTCGCTATGCGTTCAACATGGACATTAGTTCTATGAATGATAGTTCAGTTTTTGATCGGGTACGCGTGCACAATGAAATTGTCATGCGACACCATTTTAGTCAAACAATTTGCACTATCAGTGCCTACGATTTTTTTACACTAGCTGTACAGGGAGAAAAAATCAGGACAGTGGCTTAATTTTTGTCTATATATTTTTTTTTTGTAATCTAAAATGCGATGCTGTGTACGATCAAATAACGGCAATTGAAACCATACAATAACCAGAGAGTTTTTGTATGTACCGGTACAACAGAATCGTTAAAAGATCGAACAAAAAAATTTAAATATATAGAGCTTCCTCACAATGCGCAAGACATGGCCTTCACGTGAAAACATCTGACCCGACGCACAACCTTTTGGTATCAGGCCACACCACCACCTCATCAATGCTGAACATGCACATCTGAATGACGCAGTATCAGCGCCACACTTCGGCTTTTTTTTTTTTGTAAATGGCATTCATTGATATAAGATGCTTGACTGTGACGGTCATGTACAGGGATCGGCCAACCGGAACTTCGAGCAAAAAAATAGATGGTGGGAAGAAGAAAAAAAGTGATTCTGAATTGCAGCCGCAATCGGCGTTTAAAACAGATGTCGCCAAACCACGTTCGTCAATGGCACATCCAGACATGATCAAGAGAGCAAATTCGCATTTGCAATATTTTATCAAGGTTCAGCAAGTAAATGAGTAATAGAGAGCCTGAAAGAGAGTGACAAAATGCAAATGTGTACGGATCCACATTTAATCTCGAACCTATGTTTGTTAAAGTGAAAAAATAAGCTATGAATTTACTTTAAATATATTTTTCAGGAAATATTTAAAATGTTTAATTGTAGAACGCCTACGGTATATCGATACCGTGATGAAGTTAACGGGCGCAAATCTTAGATTGCGCCGCTGCAAAATTTGTAGAATGTAGTACTACAACGTTTTGTGTTTCCCTTCCGTACACGCTTAGGTTACGTTCCGTAGAACAGCCTTTTTTTTTTTTTTTTTTTTGAAATTCACCGTAGCGCCTAGTGCACTACAGGAATATTGCACCCTCGTGCCTCATGTGGCATTTTGGATGCAAACTAAAGATTATTTACTGATAGCTCTCTGATCTTTTGGCCTTCATTGCGGGTAGTTCGGAGCAAGGGGTTCTGTGTGCTGTAGCGAATCTGTTCGCTCTTTGACCATTCACGGTCGAAAGTAACAAGAGAGTCTTGAGGCGCAGATTCTGGGAACCCCCACCCCTCCCTGCCATGCGTGATTCAGCACGCACATAACTTCGCAGCATTGATTAAAAAAATATATATATTGGCAAAGTAATGTGGGAAAGAATTCTGCCTGAAAGATTATCCTAAATGATTGAATAGTTATGAAACTGGAAACCTGATCCCTTGTTTGGGGGCTGCAAATAATTCAGTAACTCGAAACGTCGTGTTGACAGTTAATTAATTAGTTGATCGGTCGGTAGCATCCATCTTAAATCCCCCAATTATATGGCACCCCCGTTCAAATCCAACCGTGCCTACACATTATATGGGCGTTATTCGATTCAGGGAAGAATAGTTTCACAAAAGCCATTATCTACTTATTTTACCGCATCGTATTAACGATACAGATTAATTATTTTTGTCGCCACTGGCACTGAAATAATAAAATGAATGCAAATATTGAGGATTTCATTTAAACAACAGTTGCAACCATTTTGCTTTCATTGGAATGGTGAACAATGACGTCAGATTCCAATAGTCGAGGTTATCGTCAGAAATGTATATCTGTGACATAAGTCGTTGGAACCTTGGGTTATTGATACGTATCAACCGTATACTCAGTGAGAAGCCTGATCATACTAGTGTATCTAATGAATAGTTGTAAACATTGAAAGTGTAACGTGTCTTCTATGTAATGTTGTTAATCCGTAAGATAATTTCTCGCTGTTTATGCAAAAGCCCTGAGATTGTGTGACTAATTTTTTTCTTATTTTTTAATATTTTCAGATGGCGATGCGGTTGGAAAATCAATAGATGGCAACCAGCTGGCCGCCTTCTCGCATCTACTGCAAGGGCACCCGGGAATCAGTGTTCCACATCTGACGAATCATCTTCTTAACACCAAGGTTGGACTCAAAGCCAAGTCGTCCTACTGAGTGTATATGTTAATTTTTATTTATTTTCTTAAATTTGACTACAGTATTTTTTATTTACTAGTCTTCTTACTTTTTCCAGAATAATGTGCATTTAAATTATTTTAAGAAGCAAATTCTAGTTTAAAATAATAGTTTTAACTACTCTTGAGTATCACATTTTTTATATTTAATTTACACATTTTTGTAGTTTTCAGAATAATGTGCAGTTAAATTATTTTAAGAAGCAAATTCTAGTTAAAAAAATTTATATTTAGTTCACACATGTTTGTAGTTGTCTGTCTAAACTTTTGAAGGTTAATGATTTGCAGGATCACTCCAGGAGGGACATTTGTTCAGATATTTGGAACTATTATCGTCATTATGAAACACCGAACTTTCAGCTTTAAAAAAAAAAAAAAAAAAAAAAGCTTCTTGTTTCAAATAAATCGATTCGTAGGTCAAACTACGAATCGATTTATTAGCTGCAGATTAAAGCTGCAGTATCAGCAAGCAAATCGATTCTTTAATAGGAATCTTTAATGCCTCAGAAATGCAGCGAAAAAAAAAGTGGGCCGGGGGCACAGAGACTGTGCCGCAACCATGACATAGAATATACAGTAGACAGTGCGGCAAAGATAAATTTCTTTTTTAAAGAACCCTGAAATGTTAGTAAACAAGTCCCCGACGCAAGTTGAATACATGGTTGTAAACAGTTTTTATTACGTTACTATTACGTTATTAATACGTAATTTACATCTTAGAGAACCTTGAATGATGCTGTTTAATTATTTATATATTTTTTAATTTGTTAATTTTTATAAATTTATGGTGTTGACGACGGTATACGACGGTTTG
>JAUJYS010000605.1:0-21857 GCA_033995665.1 Melogona broelemanni
CGCAATGGATAAATTCAAATCCGATTCGCATTTGTGAAATTGTATTAATCACTATGGAATTTGTAAAGGTGAAAGAAAATGCCTATATTTCCCGTGTTAATGCACACGAGAGGGAACGTGGACGAGTCAAGATCGTCAATAGCGCTTAAAGGGCTATATACTTGCAATTATCATTTACAAAAATGTGTACTGAATTATGCGAACTGTTGTTGATAACTCTAATATCGATGATTATGTCGAAAAAAAATATTTTGTTGGGCGCACTGACAAAATACTCGTCTAAACTAAATTGCTTAAAGAACTGCCTTGTGATTCAACTGATGCGAGTTCGATTCCCAGTACGAGCTCTCGTTTATTGGATCCCGATGAACTGGCGACGACGGTGCATGACCACAATCGGTCCAGAACACTGTTGCACTGTTGAACACTGAACACATTATGCGTCATTCGCTACTATCGAGTGAAAATTATTCAAAAGCCTTTCGATAAAACCATATACCAGTAGTCAAAATAATTGTTAGGTCGATTTGCATCGACTCATCAGACATCGATTTTCCAACCCTATCATGTCAGTTGAATTGCCGATTTAGGAAGTACAATAGAAAATTTTTAATCGATTCTTATCAAGCGTTTAGTTTAGTTTCTAAACAAAATATCAAGTCTTAGGAGGATAAAGGTACACGAGTACACCAACCTGCTCTGTCTCTCCGGGAAAAAGCGAAAGGGGGGGGGGTGCGTTGGGGGAATAGAAAGGCGGGCGGGATGAGTAGAGGGAGAAGTGGGACGAGATGAAATACGCCATCGAACAAACGCGACGACTAGATACACTTTCGTATGCATCGACGCAGTTTTCGAACAAACTAACGATCCCGCGCGAGACTTGCGCGCTAAATAAACATTTGCCCGCGTCGTGCCAGCTCTCTATGCACGACAAAATACGACAATAGACACCGCGCGGCATGATACTGCTATTCCGTATGCGTGTGTACGCGCACGCGGCACGAGTAGCAAGGTATAATAAATAGGAATACGAACATGTGTAGCGACAATGTCGAGGGTCGCCTGGGTCATGTAGACGATCCGTATGGCGATAGGCCGGTTTAAAAATTCCGGCGAATAAATTTCATTGTCCTCCCGCAGGCATACACATGAAGTACTTGAGTTATCATATGGCTTTCATGTGTTATGGATAAAGGAGGGGGGATTGGAAAGATATGAGAGCATGTTTTATTAAAATATTAATTTATTGAAAAATCTCAAAAGAGTGGGTTTTCAAGTGACGTAATATACTGTGCAGCGGTAACGTATGACGGTGTAGAGACGGCCTTTGAAAAATCGGTCGCCTATTAAAATATTAATTTTGTTTTATGCTTCAAGATACCTTTTAGAAAACCCTCGACCAGTTTATAATTCAAATGTTCCTTTTAAAATATTCGTATATTGTGTCAAGTACAACAAACGTTTCCCAGTGTTGCCCATCGAGATTATTAAATTATTAATTTTTCCCTATTTCAATATTCACTATAAAAATATTCGTTTTTTATTGTTGAAGATATGGTACTATTATTACAAGTAAATGCTTGTTCCTAACGCCGATCAATGTTACTTTAAATTAACTTTTAATTAGATACAGTTAACTTTTATTTAGATACAGGTTAAAGATCATTTTATTTTGAGCACCAATTTAAAACACATAGGCTCAAAATCTCCAGTCAAGATGGCGATTCAAACAAGCGTGAAATGAAGGCTTTTAAAACTTGAGTATCTTTGCATTTAAGATGTTGTTTTTATGCACACAACAGAAGAAAAAAAATTTCATCCCCGTTTACATAGCAAATTTTCAAGAGGTATATTATTGTAAAGTGGGGGTGGGGCGGGAGGAGACTAATCTCGCACTGCTGAACATGCTCTTAGGAAAAGTAGCAAGCCTATCCTAAAAACAGAGCATGAGCATAAATCACAAAATCCAGTTTCCAAGACTCGACCTTGACTGGCATTTTATGTTCGGGTGTTATAGGTGACCTCAATAAGCAAATTTTCTCAGGAAAAATTGACCATATCCTCGTGAGACCCTGAAATCACCTTGGTCACCATAAACCCGTATATACAGACTTCGACCATCCAAAAAAATCGAGAACCATTCTTAAGTGTTATCAAAGATAAATCAATAAAGACGCAAATACACATGTGCACTTGAATGCAGAAAGGTCAACTGCGTCGTATAGGTTCATTGAGCAAGTGAAATTTGGGGACGGCTGATGTGCAAGTCCGGCCTGGGGAATCTGGGTTCGAATCCCGGTTCGGTCAATAATTGATTTGGAATTTGTTTTCAACTGTCACTGGATTCGGTGGTATTTGTAATGGTGATTGACAATTAGGAGAACACAATTAATGGTGCGTCAACTTTCAGCCTACGGGTGACGGGCCGACAACTCAACAGACCTTATAATTGATCCGAAAAAACTGCTCGGGATAGCTGTCCATGGTAACAAGAGGATAGATATGAGAATATGACGCGGAATACTTGTTTAAGAGAGCACATAGAGCCAAATGACATAGACGGTCGTTGCCGGGATTAGGGCTCCTCGTTCATTGAGGGTGCACCACCCCCTCGTCCATGGCGTCAAGATCGACCATAAACGTTAATCGGGACACAGGTAACAACACTCGACCTTTTCGCCCCATCATCACACCTTATTCAGTCCACGGCTGCAGTCACCCATCCTCACAGTGGCTCTGTTTGAACATCCACGCCATCTCTCTCCGCCCTAACCATTTCACCCCTCTCCCTGACGTTGCCGCGTGGCGCATACATAAAGAGTCATCCACTTGATGGATGCGCGCAGCGTGGACTTTACGAGCGCGAACTATTTCGATAACGGGGCGATGATGACAGCAGCGTATGCAGTAGAGGGGATAGAAAACAACGCGTTATACGGACGGGGCGACTATACGGCCGTCCTCGCCGTGCCGTGCCGCGTAAATTTGACGACAAACTTACGACCGGGTTCGCTCATCCTGCCATAACAGCCTTAATTTTCTCCTGAGACCAAAACTCTGTTAGTAGTTTCGGGAGTATTTTTTCCTGGAGCTTACCAAAATTAACGTAGTATATGTGTTTTCATTTTTAAACTAGGAGACACTAGATTTGAAAGAATTTCGGGTGTCTTTCCCTATAATTGGATATTTCCATAATTAACTACTTACGCAAAACGTTTCACAAGCTTCGTTGCTAACTTCCTAATCAGGACCAGCAATCAGGACAGGAATAGCTTTATACGATTGCATATTTCACGGATTATATCATCATTTAAAAAAACATTCTACAATCGATCCCGGGTATTAGTGAAAGCGCGCCCCTCTCACATTGCCTAGCAACTCGAAGGGTACACAATCTCCTCTAGTGATATTTGCTAGTACAGTCAATTTTACCCAGAAAAAAAGTCAAAATATCACTGTTTTATGGTTCTTAAATCATTCCAAATCTCCTCCATGAAAGATTATTTGGCTAGATAGAAATTCTAAAGTCACAGTTATTTTGATAACCAGAAAAAGTGTCCACCTTCTAAGATCCTTGGTGGGGTATTTTACTATGACCTTCTTAGAATTCTAACTTGTAATATCCTTGGTGGATATTTTATTATGACCTTAAATTCCATCTCCCAAGACTTTTGGATCATCGGAGATCCATGCTTGAATGGTGTAATTCAAGCTGCTGGTGCAGTCATCTCGTTATACCATTATCTCCTCGGTCGTTACGCGGAGTTCCAGGAGGATAAAAGCCCATGGCTTTTACTCTCTTTCTCTCCCTCTCTGCCAGTCCACTTTACGCCTTAACCATCCTCCTACCCTTCCACAAACATAGTAAGCCCCACCCATAACTATGGTGAACGTTCACAAAGCGCATCACAATCGAGTCGTAATTAGACTCGCTGTGAGTTATGCGCACGTACTGGACATCAACAATATTTTCTTGAGGCCTTCAGTCAAGGCATAGCACTCTTTTCCCACGTGATACTCAAATCGAAAGCATCCCTGAAAACAAATCAGCGTATGCTATATCAGAAATGACGACAAAACAGTAGACGCAGGTCACAGGAGGACATTTGATTAACATCACCAACGAGATGTTTTTAATTTTCAGTTACACTGTATACCTGTTATAATCATAAACCTTTCATCTTTAAGGCGAAATTACGATTCTAATAAAAACGATCACATTAATTATATTTTGTTTATCGTCTAAACATAATTGCACAGTTGGTACAGTGTTTTAGAATTTCATTTAGCAAATTGTAGGCATTATTTGCAACCGAATTTGTGTTTACCGAAAATAGTACATCCAATGAACATTTTGTAATCATACAAGTTTGTATACGAGCGCATAATGAATTTAGACTAGCGCCCCTGCAAATAGAGAAACCAATTGACGCGGGAACGCTTTTGTGTTAATATGTAAACGGTGTTTGTGTTTGCCAAGCAACGTTTGGTTTACTCCGAAACAGAAACTGGGCATTCGTTCTGCTTTAGTTTATCGTGTAGGGCAATATTTTGTCATATGTTCTCTATGCACCGTCTGATTCTGGTTTTAGTTCCGCGGGCGTGTAGTGTGTGGCTTTTGCGTCGGTCTCGAATCGACCAACAAAGCCACACTCGTTCGCTTGAAGCGGTAGAGTGCCTCGAGGATGGTTGGCTTACCCGCAATACATTCGAGCTGTGCGAGATGGCTGGCTTACAAAGAAATAAGGGATAATCTCTCTTTTAGGCTGTTGCTGCTAGTTCATTTCACGTTAGAGGTTGAAAGTGGTGAGAACCGAGACGCGCCAGACGGTATAGAACGACTCTTAGATTTAATCGATGAAGTTGTGATCTACAATTTTTATTTTTGATTCGTTTGACTCAATTCGTTGACTAGGACATACGTGGATAATAAATAAAATTTAATATACACAGATTCAACGTATTGATTAAAAATTAATCATTTTTCGTTTGGTAAAGATCTTAGTAAATGAGTAAATAATATTTTTGATACTGAAAATTGTTCCAAAATAAAACAATTTATAAGAATAATAAAAGATATAATTGATCACAAGCATGCCCCTTGACATAAAAAAAATCAAACATAATTTAAGACATGCATGGCCATTAACAAAAATTATGTCAACTCGTGGCGTAACGAAGGATAAAACGACGGTGGTCCCGTTCATGTTGTTTTATGTTTGCTAAAATATTTTCTGATATTGTCGTTAATATCTGAATATATTTATTTTGTTAATTTATAACAAGTTTGTTAAATAAAAATATACCAGGGCCATAATGATCAACAAATGCGGTTCATCATGAATAGCAATAGATGAACACGGATGCTCGTAAGTGCAACTGACTAGTGGCGCCACCTGTAGTATTGGAAAGCATTCATGGAGCACTATATATATTTCGCTCGCGATCCGTGAAATAACATCGAAAGAGAACTCGATTACACGACGCACCATATTTCTACAACTACGCAAAGGCCAAGCTCGGTGTCACCGTTAGTCAAACGGCTTTGTTGTGTTTGTCGAAGGTATCAGGGCGGTGACTCTACGTCTATAGAAAGCCTTTTACTCGCGCATACGTGTGTGTGTGTGTGTGTGTGTATACGGAACATATGCACTACCTCTAATTAGTGACGATGATTAACACGCGAATAAACACGACATGGTAAACAAGAGAGTCGGTCGGACAAAAATCGGAGCCGTAAATAATCTTGCTAACGACCGTGTCTCTCTATACACGAGCCGAATAAATTCAGTACCGGTACGCCGAAAAATTTATAATTATTTTTTTGTCTTGAGACCCGAGCTGAGGGTTTTGGTGCATGAAGTCCATAAAATTCTAGTGGCTACGACGGCTACGGATAGACTAGCAAATATATCGATATCGTATTCATTTTTGTGGCAAGCGATACCGATTACCCGATCCATAGAACAAAGTTTAAATCGATAATTTCTTCGAAATTAAAAAAAGTGAAATTACCGTATAATTAATAAGCGAATGAATTATTCTAAATTAGGGACGATTTTTGAAGGATTATTATTTAATTACAATATTTCACGATGCAATACATAGACTCGATCGAGGTTGAAAACGAAGTAAATGGAAGATACAATATTGTAATTGGATGAATTTGCACTATGCTGCCTAACATAAAACCACTAGATGTTACACAGTGAAAATACATAACCACTACCAAGTTGTTTAAATTTCAAGTAAGCGACAGAAAATTTCAGAAATTTTAAAGCATCGTCATAACTGGTTCTGATCTTAGGAAGATGTTTTTTTGGTTTTTTTAAAACATACGTCCGCGATTCAGTGCGGGCCAATAATTAGGATGCGGCCCTGTGGTGGGCGAAGCCGCCAGGCACCAATTAACAAATTGACATCGGCATTCTTCCGGATAGAGCACACCAGTTGTACGGATTTCCGAATAACCGTTTTCGATTCTGCACGCTTCACAGTACACCGACTCAATCTCATCCGGCGTACGCAATTTTTGTCGTGATTTTTCCGATATTACATAGAATTTTGGACACTTTCCTCGTTATTACATTTGGGTAACCTGACTGGATCTGAGCCCGCTCCATTTTAAACTTTTTAGAACGCTTATTTATTTTTTGTTAAAAATTAGACTGGTATATTATTTGTAAAGGTGATAATCATAAAGTTTGTCTCTTTGAAGTTCACTACTGTTAACACTATCGCGACAGTAATCCCTAAGTCAAAAAGCGAAAAAGAAAAGTAAAATATATTCCGGTACATCTACACGTAGTTGTATCAATATGATTATGGGCAGTCGCAAGATGGCGCTACACGGGCACGCATTGTACACATGTAGACACGACACCACCTATCGGCAAAACACGAAATTATGTGCAGAGTAGAGCCAACGTTTCTACGTGTACTTGTGTAGTATACAACTTTTAGAACGTCGACGATATTGGACTTATTTGTATTTAAACGGACAGAGGACATGATTTGGGCGCTGTCCAGGCGCATATTTACCTATTCGTTTTTCCATGCATACCGCTATATATCAAATTCTTCTGATGGCAATCCGCAACGCTTTTTCTTCAGAAATGTTATCTAGGTGGCGCTTAAGTAGAATAAGGGTGGGTTCCTTATTGGTTCAATTTGTTTAAGTTTTATCCAAATCGAGACTTGATCGCGCCTGTCTTGGCAGTCGGATAAAATAACGCAACTTATTATCGCTCGAGGCATCACTCGAAGGCGATTATAAAAAAATGTAAATGTTTGGTATATACGCCGCATCAATAATTTTTTTCTGAAAGTGTTTCGCACTTTTAGAAAAAAATTCTTTGAGCATCAATGCGTTCGTGTAGTCAACACATACTCGTAGTAAATCACATTTTATGCAAATTGGCTCGCTAGTTTCATATTCAAAGTTCCAAGAACATGCACAGTTTTACAGTGGATCAACAGACTCATTGAGTTCGTCGAGTTTAACGTTTTGAGGAAGATCTGAAAGGATCAATATTTTATTCAGTACTTACAGATATTAACCTTGGTCACTGACGTCTCAATACTGGGAAATCGGGAAGAGAATTGTAGACACATAAATCCAAAAATCATACTTAAAAACAAATCGTCTACACGTATGTTCCAAGAACCCAAAATAAATTTTATTATTCTAGATCACTGTAGTGAATTCACTACCGGAGATTCTCTACACCACGTGTCACTATGTAAATATATCAGGGGCACATTTTCACCAGTATCGAATCCGGGACCGCCCGCACAGCAGTCGGTTACAATACCGACAGGGTTAGTCTTGTCGGACATAATAATAATTAATTGTCTATGTGAAAATAGATGAACCAATTATGCGACTAGACTTTAGCAAATTATTTTATTTGAATTTGTATCATTATATTTTCGAATGTTTGCACCCAAGGTGCAGTCATCCTAAAGTCGAAAATAATTTGATATTAAACTGAGAAAGCGCATGATCACGCTAACACAGACGTAAAATTAAATAAATATCAACTAATAAAATAATAAATATACTTAATCGATACATCATACTTTCATATCACACTATTAGACTTCATTCGACTAGAATGTTTATTATTTACAAAGTTTTAAAAACTCAAAATAGCCGCGAAATCAAAAGCCTATACAGATATGATGCCATTTGACCGCTTTTTAAACCCAGACCCAGTTTTTAAAACTTTGTAAACCAACGGCTACAGAGCGAGGAGAAAAATAAGGCGTTTTTCTCCGCAACCTTCGTGTTTATTATTTAATAAGTTGGTATTTATTGATTATTGAATTATTACGCTAAATGATTGATTTAATTTCAGTTTATTATTAGACCAAGGCGTACAACATTTTTTTGAGCTCATAAAATGAGAATTGCTGGAGACTAACTGGCACAATTTGTAGTACTAGAACAAATATTTTATGTAGTCACCACTGTCATACTATAACTTCCGCTCAAATAAATATTTAGCAATATAGGTTGCCTTGGGTGACTCGACATTTGTCATCGCGATTTACGGTGAACGGTTTCATTAGCTGCGCGTATAACCAAAATTCACGGGAGGAAATACGGCAGAACCGAAGAGTATATATGCAAAACCATCGTGTGTTTGTGACCTTTTCGGCAATTTCCCTCAGTTCTAAATAACAAATATTATTCGCCTAACGTTTTGTTTACTTGTTCCGAAGCAGCACGACAGATAGCTCAGTGGTGACTTTTGAAACGCTCGCTGACTGAAACGCCGAACCGAGTTTTGTTGCGAAGTTTGGCCGGGGACATAAAATCTGGAGCAAATATATATACTCGTAAAGTGTAGCCTCTGGTCTAGAGACGCACTGCACTGGCAAACAAAATGCTTTTACTTTTCATGGTCCGAGGCAATGCGTGGTAAAGTTTCCCTCGCGAAACTTTGCATTGTCGAGCATTAATGCGCCACCCAACCCTATTCGTGCATATTGTAGGAGAGGAAAACACTGAATTCGCGAATAAATCCTATGTTTCGTTCCGCATCTGAAAACGAGCTATTACAGTTTATTACTGAAAGCATTTCGTTCGCCTGCCTTCACGTTTGTCTTTGCCTCTGATTCAATATACGAATAGTTCTGTGCGAGCGTGAGATACCATCTTTGTGTTTTGCCCTTCTCTGTTGGGTCTTATTGCAACAGCACGTCGTTTACATAGCGGGTTTCGATTCTGTGTTGCTTGACGCACGTTTACGGCCGGATGTGACGGGAGTATTTGAGGTAGAATAACGTTGGTGGGGTTCAATACATTGAAATAAAAAATATTAAACAAGCATCGGTTAGTTGAGACGATCTTTACAGTTCACCAGGCATTGGTATTTCTGGATATGTAACTTTCGTATTCACCAAAAGAGGGCGCCACTAGTTTCAATGTTTTTTTTTCTTCTTCTTATAAGGAGTGCATACATTGGCATGATCGTATTTACTTTAAGCCCGGATGCACCAACAAAAGAAAACTATCATAAAGGTGGCGCTATGGAGCGTTCACGTAATCGCAATTATTATTTAGCCCTGCCTAACGTTGAAACTGTTGCGTTGCATAATTGCGGTCACGAGAACGCTCCATAGCGCCACCTAGACCTTCTGGGTTCTGATAGTGTTATATTTTCACGGTGCATTCGTATATTAGTCATTTATTATATTTGATTAATATGTCATAATAACACAATAATAAAGTGTAGGTCAGCTGCTGCTGACCTGAAACATTTATCTAATTGACCATGTTAATGAAATATTTCTTATTTGTAATGTTTCTATTTCTCTATTATTTTCAGGTGAGTAATGTTGGACTACGTAGAAGAGAACGGGTGTGTCTACGAAAGGGTCTGTGTTGTATCCATTACGTTGTAAGAGCACGTGTTTTATTTTGAGGCGCACTCTATATGTTGCAAAACAGCAGGACTAACCAGTCTCAAATATGAAAATTTCCAAAACAAATGTCACGAAAAAGTGTAATACATGTATGTAAGCTTTGTAAAAATATCTTTTATTTATTCCCCAGCAGATACCGGTATGGTCTGAAATGTAAAACATATTTAGAAAACAGCCTTAAGGCAGTCACATTATAAAACATGCATTTTTAGGAGTGTGTTCTATAGAGACCTACTTTCAATGAAGCAAAAGTATAAATAAAACGCAAAATAAACAGTGCTAAAGCATCAAAGGTATTGTGCGGAAATAATGTAGCTTTTAACAAACGAAGCAACTCACTTCATTTTAAAATTGATGCAGATACGCCCCCGCGCAAGTAGTATTTCTTTCTATATAAACTTAGCAATGCATAAAAGTCAGTTTTCTTCAAAAAATAGAGAAAAAGTCGTCCATTTAGTTTAAGGGAGGATAAAAAAAATGGACATCGCTCATTTTTTTAATTTTTCACAGATAATTTGAGTAAAGTCATGCTGTTTTTTATTTTTTTTTTATTTACGATCAACCCGGACAAGTTTGATAGAAAACACAGAACACTTCTGTGTCACTGTCGCTAAAAGCGTCGACATATTTTGTATTCCGAGTTGCGTGAAAACGTGTCCAATATAATTTTCCCTATTGGTTGAACTTTTTCTTCTTATTTGTTCCTATGCAACTACTCGCGCTTTAGGCACACAAACGACAGCAGAGACACTGGCGTCAAAAGCAAAATTTAACTATGGGGGAAATTACTCGACAATACGGTGCTTTTGATTTGTGAGAAACGATTTTCTAATCGTTCATGCTATCAAATTTGCGGTATTAAATCTGGCAGGTTCATATTTTCAATATATTACGAGTATCTTAAATGCGCTGCTCCCATTTACGAATCGCTTAGATAACAAATTAGATCATTTTGAAACTGCCGAACGAAATGTATCATTCTTTTTTTAATAACTGGCATGTCGTTTCTTGACACCGCACGATAGCTCCATACGCTCATTTGGCTCATACTCTAACCGAATTGACGTAAAGCGATTGCATAGAAAAGCCGGCAAACCATTAATGAATTCATACAACTTAAGCACGAGTGGCCCATAACTTGGACTCTTGCATCGACCGACTATTGCCATCCGACGTTAGACGGCGCCACCGTCTCTGCGATGCCCCGTTTGAAATTGATCCGCGGCGGCTGGCGGAAGTTCCCCGTAAATGGCGTTCGTTTTCTCCTCAGCTATTTAGCGCGATTTAGGCGGGAGTAGCACTTTGGGTGTTCGGTTGGAAAAGCGGCCACCGCCCCCGCGCGGGAGGAGAAAAATCTCCAACGCAAGATCGGGTAATGGTTTTTGATTTAAAATACTAAATACTTAGTGCGCTAAATTGCCTCTCTCCAATGTCAGGAGATATTTTATGAACCTCTGGGACCAAACGCTAAAATGCATATGTCATGAGCCATTAGCAACTTGATTTATCATATACCATAAATAGACGTGCGGGTATATAGAGAGCGACATTAAAATGCAATATAGAAGGGTGCTTCTTCGCCGTACTGATCATCATCCACCCTCAAGTCACAAGACTGTATACGTATATATACGTTCTGTATGTATGATAATGTGCATAACCGTATTGGTGAGGAGCTGTGTATATACTACTTTTTTTTTTAATCACTGTAGTGAATAGCACTACAGGAGGTTATTGTACCCCTCGTGTCGCTGTGGCGATGTGTGAGGGGAACATTCCAGTACCACAGGATCGAATAAACATCGAATTTAAAAAAATAAACGAAAGCCTGTTTCGGGAATCGAACCCGGGACCACCAGCTTAGTAGACCGTAACCATATCCACTGAGCTACTTAAACGTCAAATTTAAACATTGCCACGGTTAGCATATTAAATCAATTTGAAAAAAATGTATATTATTTGTTCTTAGCACATAAATTTATTTTTAATAATAAGTCCTTGCGCTGCAGTGAATCGAGCATCTACGGATCAAAGAATAGCGTGTTCGAAAACGTCAACAAAATCTTTATCATTCTTTGCCGCGGGTAGTAGATTAAATATTTCGTTAAACTATTTATTTATTCTTTGTTTCTAAATAATTATTTGAATACAAATGTAATTAAATTTGTAATTCCATTTTGGATTAGTCTACGGGAAAGATAATATGACATGGAAATTGCTTACACTGAGTGAATACTTTTATTTTCTTAAGCATGTATGTTCGTAAATAACTATAGTTATACGCAGTGTATAAGCTTTGCTGAACTACGAGTATGTACAAGTATAATTAACTGGAAAGCATGGGCACACAAAGAAATTCCTGCATATAAATTAATAAAACTACCTTCTTTTAAGTTGTGCATCTATTACTGACTGCACTTATAAAAATTATGTAGCATACTCGTAAAAAAATTATTTGGAAAAAAAATTGCAAACTCAATCGTTCGATGTCCACCGCCTTAGAGGATGCCTTTTTAAAACGTTCCAAGTGCATTGCGCGAATTAGTAAATTTAAGTTAAGAAGCTACGTTTTTATTGTGCTGAATATCTTTTCCTTAAAGAGCATCGATTACTAATCAACATTTGAAAACGACTTTACATCAAGAGTACCATCCAATATTGGGATAATTTGATAAATATGCAGTAATCGCTGATTGAAATTATTTTCATTTCGGATTCGTTTAATCGCCGAGAGTGGTGCTGCGGTCGCCCGCGTTTCCTGAACCGTGACATCGCCATCGGCTGTACAACAACCGTTAACCTAATTGGCCAAAATGAGAGGCCAGCCCTATACACTGTGTATACAGCGAAGCACTCATCGAACGGGAGCCATTCCGTTGCCATTGCTAGCGAGAGTGCCAGCGAAGAAATCGCGGTAAAGGGGTGTGCGACAAAAAATAGATTTTCAGTTAAAGGAAGTCTCCACGGAGAGTCTCATCGGCTTAATTTCCTCCCGAACGACAGAAACTCGGGGAAAGTGAAGTGGAAGGAAGGGGGGAGGAAACGAAAGAGTAGCGTCTTAAGAAAGACTTCCTCGTAACATCGAGACCAATTTGCTATATACTGATTGGCCGGCGACGTCTTTAAAAAAATCTAATGTCAAGTCTGATGTCTACCGAATAAAGTTTTTATAGGGTGGTTCACAGTGCGTGTGTGAGAGCTTTCGCGATCTGGAAATTATTTTCACATTACCGCTAATTGATAAATGGACAAAAAATACAATTGTGTAAATAAACCACTCCATTTAAACTAGGCGTTTTCTGCGTCGCTAAGTTACTTGATGTGGATACTAAAATGACTATCGCGTCAATGAAGACTATTACTGCAAAGCTTATTCAGCAAACGCCTGTACAGTCTTTGACACAAGCAAGACGAGATGACTTTACAAATTGTAATCTACTTAGAAGATAGAGTTCGAAAATATCATTCAATTTCAGATTTTTTTAAATCAAAATCTATTTAAGTTCAATGGAATATAATTGGAGGCAAACCACGTTAGTTAGTTACGGCTGCGGTCATTGCAAGGTATTCAGTCGACTTGCGCGCACTGTTTAATGGGAAAATCAACATAAAATGAAGATGTTACCATTTTGTAGTGCAGGAAAAATGAAGCCAGCCGATTATCGATTTAATTCCACCCGTTAAACAAAGGGGAGATCGCAGATCGAACAGCGGAAAGCAAACCCCCCCCCCATCCCTCGCAAGACTTTGATGGACGGTGTCTTCCGGGTCATGCCTCCGGGCGGTGGGGAGAGAGCGTATTCCCGATTTTTCGGTGGCCTTCGCCGGCGGCCTATTTCACGTTTGGAAATACAATATCCTATTTTGCGATTCCACCCCCTATCCTCCTTCTATGTCCGATTTACCGTTTCGGTCCCCCCCCCCCTTCCTTTCTTGCATGCGTAATATCACCACAGACCCATGCGGCAGTCATTGAAGGGAGCCGGCAAGGGAGACGCATTTTCTCTATCCTATTTGTGCGAGCAAACCAAAGCTTTTGGCTGTTACAAGTCATTTAAGTCAACAAGGGGTCACGTATTCGTTAAAATAGTCCTCATACTACAATAGCCATTAAATTATATTTAGGAGGGGAAAAAAATGGGTATCCGTTATTGTTTCCGTAATCACGACCAACCGTGACAAATGTTCATTTAAATTTTTCCTGTAATTATAATTGGGCGGTTCACAATTATATTTTTTATGTTTTAGAGCGCCCGTTGTTCGAATATAATTAGTTCAGAATTTTAAGCAAGCATTTTAGTATCTTTACTTCAGGAATTAAAAATTGGAGCGGTTGTTCCAGCACTCACAGGAAGCGATACAGACGCTTCATTGTATGTGTCCACCCCATTGGCTCAGGAGGCGGGCGGAGATCCGTTGTACCGCATTCGATCATTGGATGAAATCGATTTTCGCCTTGCCCATTCACCGTGAATCGAGTCGTGTACGTGTGTGTGTCTCCGTCTGTGTTTAGATGTACGCGCGTGCTCGCCGCCCTTCGCTAAACCGGAACAAGCGAGAGACAAAATAAATAAATATAGAGTACGTACATCTGATTTCGCACGCACTGGCGCCAGAGAAGAACAATGGAAAGTGTATTCCATTTTCCTCGCTGGTGATCTGCGCATTCAGCGCCACCTAGCTCACACTCCCTGCTTCAACCGCCGCCTCTTCCCTACATCAGCGTTGATGGTATCTCATACTTCTGTTCATAGAGGCGTTCAACCATCGATATTCTATGAAATCAATTTCACTCAAAACGGACAGCCCACTGGATGGATCTTTTTCGGCCAGTAGGTCTAAAAAGGACGTCGTATCTCTAATACCCGTTGAAACTACATGAAACGCGCTTTCCTAGGACGCGTTTGAACATGTCACTGCACAAATGGGATTAAAATTGTCCCTAAATTTAGTTTTGCGGACGGATCTACTATAAAAGACTGACCTGTTTTCTTGGCGACTGAGAAACGTTTGAGTAAACGAAACCTTAACTGTCGGGGAAACACTTTTTCCCGCCTAAATTGTTTGATCTTCAGTCTGATTTAGAAGCAGAATTATACATTTTGTGCACGCTTGGTAACTCAATGCGCTTCATCAAAGTCAGAGTGCTACCCCTTATATGTTGTCTTTCTCGCCAAACATGTATGTCGTTACTTTTTCGGATGAGGCGCAGTTGTGATGTTCGCAATGATTGCTTGCCTACAAGGGGCACATGTTCATCATAAACACGGGACGGAGATACTTAACGTGATGAACTTTCAGTCAGAAGTTAAGTTTGATGACGTAGCGAGTATTTATAAAAATTAAATATACGAAAGTGACTGGATGGTGTTAGACGGGACAACATTAGGATATGCTGTCAATTTTATTCATTTGAATAAAATAAGCTTTAATTTTTTAGTCTCTGAGTTTCCATAGACTTTTTTTCTGCAAGAGAAGAGCATGCAACGATGACTTTCCAAATGAGATATGATTAAATTGTAAATGACAGTCGTCTACTCAAAGATGATTTCAAAAGGAGCAAAAAATGACCTTTCCCCGTCTCTCATTCTTTTTTTGTTGATGTCGCAACGCAGCCAAGCCACTTTCAACTTTAATTATTCAATACGAAAACGAAAGTCACTCCCAGATTGATTATACAAGAAAGCATTCTCTATCTACGCAGGTTTGAATTCGTGATGCACATAGTCTCAATTATAATGGAAGCGCATAGTCCGGACAATGCCTGGCGGAACGGTACGATGATGATAAGACGCTCTATTGCATACAGACAGCCTACCCCCCCCCCCCTTAGATAGGACTTTGCGAGCAAATAAAAAAAAATCTCCAAATTGAAATTGTTTTATAACGT
The DNA here is from genome assembly GCA_033995665.1 of Melogona broelemanni. Lineage (NCBI taxonomy): Eukaryota > Metazoa > Arthropoda > Diplopoda > Chordeumatida > Chordeumatidae > Melogona > Melogona broelemanni. The sequence continues at coordinate 15,824 of JAUJYS010000605.1, forward strand.
AATTCTATACTTAATAAGAAACAGCAACGAATGGGTTATTTAGAGGGTGTTGTTATCACTGAACTGTACGTGGTAAAGAAGCAAACTTAGTCATATCAGACCAAGTACGTTGGCTGAGTACGATAGTAACTAGTGCTCTGAAGGTGCTCCAGAGAACAGGTGGGTTCGTTGGAGTTGCACTAAATTGATGATCGGAGAACTATCATAATTAATATCGTCTTTGGTTGTTCTTCGATCATCAATTTACCGCCCGAAAAACTATCGATATGGAATAGTCTGCGGGATCGTATTGGATAATTGGAAAACTTACGGTCACGTGACAAACGAATGCTAATAGACATGAGAAAAGACACTATTTTATGAACATATATTTCATTAATTAAATACTTTCACTATTTTATAAATAAACTTTCTTTTGTTTAAAAGAAACTTTATTTGTCAAGGCGACATTGTTCTCTGCGTGTATCTGCATATTTATATATTTTATTAGTTATTATTTAATTGTGATTAGTCAATTGTCACTGTCGTTGCACCAGAGGCCACTAGTTGAATGTGTCCCTCATAATATAGCCATACAATTTCCTATTTATAATTTCCTTCAGTGATTGAAAAATACTTATTGACAAACATATAGTCAAGAATGGCATAAACACTCAAACGAGAAAGTTTTGAAAACGCAGAATTGTTAAAAAATATAATCAGGCTCGGTTGTAAGCGAAGTTTCTAAAAAATACAATGAACTGAACATCAATTTTGCCCTAAAAGTCAGCCTCCTATATGCCAAGTAGCATTATTTTATTTTTTTGCATCCCGACTCCGAACGACGACTCCATTTTTAACTACGTCGCAGTATCGCTTTTCCATCCCCGCACTCATAAGTGCGTACAGGCTACCTAGGAGGAATACAAATTTTTTTTTCGAGTGGCGTCATAATATAGAGTTACAGCAGCGGGCGCCGGAGAACGAAGGCGCAGGAGTAGGAGAAGAAAAAAAAAAACGACACAAGTTTGGTTCGAAATTTGAATTTGTTATTAGCGAGAGACGTCTAGCTCCCGTTCAAACTTTCGTAGCATCAAATGATATCAATTAAGTAGATGGTTATTGGCGTCGGTTTCGCGAACGCGCATGCGCTAGAATACGCTCAGCTGCCTGTCAGAGGTTCTATAATATTTTGGAGTGTAACGGACAGACAGCACCACCAATCTAATATCATCGGCAAAGCTGGTGTGTGCCTTAGTGCTCATAGTGATATCATCGGTAACTGATATGCATTCCTGCGCTCCAACTCTTACATTTCTTTGTACCGCATTGAACGGCTGCTGCTACGTATAGTTTGTCAATAGCGGTAACGCTATCATTTACATAACTTGATATAAGCTCTTGTATGGGGTAGAATCCTATATGGGCTTTCTTGTTCCTCCAACGAAGGCCAAAGAAAAATGTACGTATAAACAGTTAACGTCAAGTTCGCCTTTTTCCAGATAAACGAGGAGCTCAGAAGAGGTAACTGCGCCGTAATGGGGAAGAACTCTGAGTTTCCTCGAGATTAACTAAATTGATTTTGTCGCTGGCTTGCACCTGTGAACGAAAAACTTGCGATAAGACGACGTTCACTAATATTATCGAGCTTTTCGGTGAAACTACAGCTCATAAAATTGCTGGGGATTTTTAAATTCGGAAAATTGCATGTTATTGTTCGAAGAGAGCGCGAGTGCCAATTATTCTAAAAACAAAATACAGATCTGTATAAACGTGTGGATAGAAAATAAGAGTTATTAATTAAAATATAAATTTAAAAAAATGGAAGAGTAACTAATATACGAACAAAAACGGCAGCATATTAGCTTGTAAATTTTGTTTAGTGTTTTTTGGCATAACTACATGAGCGTGACATGAACAACCAGAAAATACGTTCTATCGGACGTACGCGCGCGCGCGCGGACACGCATGCGCAGGTTAGGTTATGGTAGGTTCGATAGAATTGTGCGCGTCTGTGCGACTGTGTCTGTTCGTCTGTGTGCTTCGAGCGGACTGCGCATGCGCGCGCGCGCGTTCCACTACACCGTACGTCCGATAGACCGTTTTTTCTGGTTGTTCATGTCACGCTCGTGTAGTTCAGCCATCATTTGTATCCAAAGTAAACACATTGACGAAAAGGACATAACAGAATGTCAAGGCGTACAGGTACAAATCATCAAATTATTACTCTTACCATAATTGGCACGATGGCTATATTTTAGATGCTCTCAGAAATTAAGCATGTATTTTTGAAGTCTGCAACTCGTTTGATCTAAATCATCTAAACAACGATGAGCCAGGAAACTTTTCGGAATAAAAAAATATAGACGCCGACTACGAAAGTTATAATCCATCTGTCACTCTAATCAATTATCTCTTTGGTGAATTCAGTTACAGCTATGCAGGCAAAAACCACCGGTGTAAATGACAGTCGTGCTAGGAAATGACTCAAATGAGTAGGATTATGCATCATTACACCCTGGCCCCACACTTGTTGTGAATATTAGGCCAGCAAACGCATGGTAGGCATATCATAGTAATATTTTCTACGGTTTGGCTGCTGACATTACAACTGTAATAGATAGTATCTGTGTGAATTGTCGTTTGCGCAAAATAGCAAGAATAATTCACTATTCGATCGTGCACGGTTAATTTAAAGCCACGATAAATCTTTGAAAGGTGTAGACGCCAAAAAGCCTCTGCCAAGAGTCGGCTTTCGGGTATAAATTGTAAATATAATTGCAAGTTATAAATGTAATCTATACTATAAGACTGAAAATGGTGTCCTTCTGTCCGTGTGAAGCCAGCACGTGACCTAAACTGAATTTATACAAAACACGTGCAGTGCAATAAAGAGATGCAGGCATAGAAACTAAACTCTATTAATTGCCAATGAAATATGTTGACATGTAATTTGTGTTGCACTGCTCGTGTTTTGGATAAGTTCAGTTTAGGCCACGTGCAAACAGTTTAAATTAAAATGCCTGATCTAAATTAATCTGCCCGTTCGTAACAGCATCCACAAATTAAACAAAGTTATTAAAAAAACACTGTCTGCAAATATATTAACGTGTGTCAAAAATAATTCAACAAAATACAGAAGGTACGCATGGCGAAAAACACATTCGGGCGAAGCAGGGATTAAAGCTAGTATATTATAATTTTAGTGGGGAAATTCCCCACACTGGTGTAGTGAGTATCACTGCAGGAGATTTTGTACCCTTCCTGTTGCTTAAAATGACAATATGTGAAGGGCATATTTTCACTAGTACCCCAGTATCGAATAAACGAGAACCTGCCCCGGGAATTGAACCCGGGACTCCCCGCTCAGCAGTCTGTTGCCATACCCACTGAGCTAGACCTATCGTACACCGATTAGATTGATCCAAAAGTTTTTTTAACAGAAAAGTCTCTAAGAATATGCCACCTGGTATTATGTTTATTTCAAATCCGAAATTTCAAAATAAAATAACCATATTACAAATTTCTAACTAGAATAATTAACATTTCACAAATTTGAAATAAAATTACCAAATTACGAATTTAAATCGAATCTCATGTAAAATAAAACAATTGAAACGAATCTCAAATAAAATAAAAAACTAAGCCACCCGACACCATTATGTAATCTATTGATGAAAAAGTTGCTCTGACCCAATGTCGGTACGCCACCACCATCTGTTTTCCCCCAACTCCCTTATCCCCCTCGCACACACCTTCCTCGATTGTGGTTTGAACACCTTTTGTTGTGGTGTTGTTAATTCAGCCGCACACGCGGCTGAATCTTCTCTCACCTGTCGAGATGAAGACTAAATAATTGTTGCGAACACTTCCATTTGTTCGGGCTAATGAGATGGCCACACGTGCGGCTCTCCATTATCATTGTTTGGCCTTAGCACGTGCCCCCATACACACAGGCGCACGAGCGCGCACGCACAGGAGCACGAGGATTGTGGCACGTGCAGGAGAATCGGGCGCGAGAGCTACAGCCATTAGCGGGTTCAGTCGACCGGCGTCGCAATTAATTTTCGATCGCGCGCGTTCTTTCTCGTCTCCGATGGGGATCGGCCCGGTGATGGGAGTAGACTGCTAGCGGTCGCAATCAAGGATGCCCGTAGTTCAGTGGTATAGCATCTGTTCTGTATGATGCGATCCTGGATTCGATTCCCGGAATCCCGGCGGGGGTTCTCCTTTAGTCGAATCCGGTATATTGGTGAAGATGTGACTCTCTACAATTTCTGAAGAGGTTTGAGGGGTACAGAATCTTCTGTTGTGATAGTCCCAGTAATTGACAAGCAGTAACTGTTGAATAAATAAAAACTGTTAAATAAACTACTTGCTATTGAATAAATAAATAAAAATCGGTCTTAAAATTCAATTCGGGGAAATTTGTAAATTTATTTGTATGAAAAATTATTGTAAAGCGAATAATTGGGCATTTACTTTGGAGATTCCTTTTTTTGTTAGAGATAATTTAGATTTATAGTTTAGATATGGTCTAGAGTCTATGAAATTGTAAAACTAAAGAAAAATGAGCAAATTGTGATTGAGAAATTGTAAAACCAAAGAAAGAAGTCAGAGTTAATTGACAAAATAAATTTTAATCTGATTTAAAATTGCTATTTATAATAAAATTTATTTTCTTCTAAAATTATTATTGTTTGAGTCAAGAATACTTTTTTTATTGGGATCTAGCAAAAAATATGGTTTATTATTAAGTACGAATTTGTGTTCTAATTCAGAAGCAGAAATAATTAATTGAAATTTTGAAATTGCTTCCAACAGCAAAAATCTAACGAAAAATGCACAGTTTGAACCTTATTGCGTTTTTTCAAATGGACTGGATAGCGATCTAACTCGGTCTATGTCTCATCAAGGCGTTCGTGTTATCACGCGGTCGAAAGCACGCGCGTCAGAACCAAACACGTGCTGGCGACGTGGCGGACATCTATTGGCTTTTAATGGGTCCGGCACGAGCTTGACGAAGAATGGAGGGGCAAAGGGGAGGGGAAGGTGAAGGGGAGGAGGAAACATGGTGTGGATCAGCCATACACACCTGGTTGAATCTCTCTTATAGACTAGTTCGATTGCGTTGTCCCCCCTCTTGCATAGTGTATCAATTTTGAGTTTGTCCACTTTCATACGCTGGTGCAAGCCATTGTTGCAACTTTTGGATGTTCAAGCCTTATTGTGACTGATTTATGAAAAGCATGGTCATAGTACGATAACCCCCGACTGTATCGAACCCGTTTTGATAGATTGTGTTTGGAACTTTTCTCTAAAGTGCATTAGGATCGAACGAGCAGTTGTTGCTTATGATCCGTCGAGACAATTTCGACTCCTGATGTCGATTCCATGATGCATCTCGAAGCTCCTGGAGTGACATTCTGGTGTCTCTCTTGATGCAACCAAGCCATCTTGTGCGTGGCCGTCCCCTTCTTGCTTTGCTCATATTTTCGAGCCGTTTTAGCCTTTCTAGATGTTACAATTTTACAACTATGACAAAGTTGGGGTATTTGTCACAGACGAATAAAGCGATCAGTATCGGCATTTAAGAAAGTTCTTATTCGGGATTTACATTAGAGCTTTTGCTCGGGAAATCTTTGCTCGGCATCTGTGACGTCAGTAATCACGAGCCAAAAAGGTACAAAAATACCTTACCGAGCAAGATTATGCCTTGAAAATGCTGCTCTTGTGCCAAGCTATAATTTATAGTTCACTGTTTTGTATTTTCCATGTTCATTTTATTCACAACGAAGAAGGCATTACTGCCGTTATTACTTATTACTTTATTACTTTACTTTATTACTTAGTTTATTTGTTTCCTCTGTACCTGACAGATTAAAAGTGTAACTAACGAACTTTATAACACTGAATTTATTTACCTTTTATCAGTTTTTCTCACATGAAATAAAATGTACATGAAATAAAAATGAACCAATCATTTTGAATGCGCATACACACTTGACGTTGAAACATGGAAGTTGGAAGGTGGCTTGGGTTAAAGGGGGGAGAT
>JAUJYS010000606.1:0-21853 GCA_033995665.1 Melogona broelemanni
CAGCCGGGTCGCAAATGTTCGGGGGTGGTTTTGGGGGGAGGGGGGAGTGGAGGGCGGAGGGGTACCCGAGTCGCGTACACAAGTGGCCTACACCCAAAAATTCGCAGCTGTCTGTTTGGAATGAGCTCAAAACCGAGGATCAGGGGGATCCGAACGCGCTGGTGATAAGATGACTTCTGCTAGTGTCTGTTATAACTGCACAATTTTCAATATCAATTAAATTCGTGTGTTCAAAAATGACATAAATTTCCAGTGTAATTACATTTCCATATTGCGCATTCTCCACTCTGGCATTGTATTGTTTAGCTCCAAAATATAGTAGAAATTTTCCGCTTTTTCAATTCTAATTATTATTTTTTTTTTAAATCGATTCAAAGTTAATTTTTCGGCTCAAGATTGCTGGAGACTTTTTCAAACAATTTTTTGGCCTTAACTTAGACTCTTCAATTGCGTGTGTTCAAAGGCCGGACGAGGATCGTTCAAATAAAACACGTCTCGGGACAAGATAAATGATATTGTGTACACAGCTACACTGGTTGCGAAATGCCAATGGCTAAATAACGTTGTGTTGCAATGTTTCTCTCTCCAACCTTTTTGACCGTTCCTACTGACATGCGAGTGCTTCGGTGCGGAGGGCCATCTCTAAAGTTCCGGAATGGCTTCGAGGGCGCCTGCCCACCTGCCATGTAAAATTCCTGGGAGGCAGCTGCTACACTCTCCACATTGAATTTACAACACAGAGAAAAAAAAATCGTCGCAACTTCACCCTCGTAAATGTATAGAAACTACGCGGTCGCGTGGATGACGTTTTGGCGGTGGTAGGGGGAGGGAAGGGGGGGTTTGTGAGGAGGGGAGGGGGAAGGGTATCTCTTGTTATTCCTGACGAGGCGTTGTCGTATATATATCGTCGAGATCGTGAAAGGAAATTCTAAATAATTCGAGGCGAGGTCTCCAGATAGCAAGTTTCTTGTACGCTCGTACCCTCGTATCAGTTTTCATTTCACGACAACCAAAAAATAAAATTAAAAAATGTGGGGAAGCGATTCGAAAGACACTTGCTGGTTCAGAGAGGAAGGAGACAATATTCCGATAGGGTCGCAACAGTCTCTGCGAGAGAAGCGCCAGCGATCCTTTCGGTGAATGGCAATGCGACGTTATGCTGCGCTCGGCCATTTACACATAACCCGAGTTTGTGGTTTCGAAAATATGGTTTCTTGTTTGTTTCGTACGATCCATTTATTGTTTTCCAAAAAAAAAGTTGAAAGAAAAATAGCGTTGCGAAGGAAAGATTTAAAAAGAGAAAAAATATCCGGAATGATGCGTTAACGAAAATCGGAGAATCAATAAGCGCCCGAACGCGATGGATTCCGAGAACAATTTCGTCAATTGGCCCGTTCTCTTTTCCGAGAAAAGGATTAGAATGGACTATGGGCTCGTTCGCTCGCGTACTTGAGATTTTTATAAACACTAGATTGGTGAGAATGTGGTTCGCGCATCTTGGGTTTCACAAATCGAGTTTGGTTTTTTTTTCTACCCCGAGATTGCAAACGATAAAGAAGGGGCTCATACCATACTAAGTTTCAATATGTCTATCGGTTTCTATTTTATTTTTTTCTTTGTCTATCCGGCTACGAATTGATCTTTTCCATAGAATTGTCTTCGTTGAAAGCGACATCGGGGTATTGGTCAATAGGTTTTTGTCTGGCGAAGCGAAATAAATCGTTTTTATTTGCTGAATAAATTCACGCAGTTCGATGGAAGTGCCGGCGCCAGCTTTTTTTGCTCGTTGTTGTCGAATTGAACGTGTCGGCGTATTGATTCCAATAGTTTACACGTATAAAGCCCGTTCTAAAGACCGGTTAAGATGTTCAAATTGGTTTTCAATTTCCGCAGAATGTTCTCTCATCTCCGTTTTTTTTTTTTTTTTTTTTAAATAGAGTTGCGCCATTTCAAACGACGAATTTATTGGCGAGACTTCGTCGTCCAACAATTTTTGTGCGCGGACATGGCCGCCGCTGATAAACATTTTGGTTGCGTATATTATCTGCCTCGTACTTAGTTGGGACCGTGTTTAGTGCTTTATCGGGTAGAGTCAACCTTTAATCTGCGCTTCACCGTAACTAACCGTTTCGCGATTGTTCCACGAATATCATCCATCCCGTTTCCTTCCGTCGCTGGCGCCCCGTGGGCTTCCACAATTAGACCGGGCGCAGATTGGGGCACCGGTTCTTCGATTCTAAAATTTCAAAAACGTTGAACGGTGAATTTCCAAAAGGTAGTAGTCTTGCCAGTAAATTAGTGACAGAAAATTTACGAATGTTGAGCGCTATGCAAATATTGCTGAATCACGTGTTTCGTGAGGTTCGAACCCAAAAACCGACAAGATTGACTATTTAATTTTTTGATTTTTATTTGATATCGACAAAGACGATTACTAAGCGGCCTTAAATATTGTGAATTTCCTAAATCAAATCTTAATATTAATAGTAAACAAAATCGTAAAATCGCGGAAACTTGTTTGTTGTTCAAACATTTTCATGGTTGCCAGATATAAGAGTAGCGATTTGTTTTTCGGTAAAACCTTGAACTACGTCAATTTTTAACTGAAATTGTTAGGCCAGCCCTGCCACTGAGCGGGCTCCTCCATCAATTTGCGCGCCCCGCTCGCGCTGTGGAGAGCGTTCGGGTTTGTAGCTCGCCGTTCGCGGGGATGATTGCCGTCCGTGAGAACCGACAGGTGCTGGCGTTAATTGTTAGGCTAATGGCACGAAGGCAGGGGAGCAGCAGCACCACCAGCAAAGAGGTAAATTTCATGTGGCCTTTTCTCGGATCTGACGAGCCCGGCATTGGTTTCGCAGGCCCGACCGGAAAGCGAAATCTGCTGAGATGGTCGATGGCCGTGGAAACAAAAAAATCTATTATTATTTATTTTTTCGGAGCAAAAAATTCGTCCGTTACGGGTCGATCATCTAATCTAGCCTTCCATCCCATTTTGGGGAGGAGGGGAAAATGGAAAGTTATGTCGTCGACGGTGACCGTTGCTCGACCTCATTATTTTTATTACCTTTTTTTTTTCTCCTCTAAAAATTGCCATGAAGGTGTATGTTTCGAGTTCTGCCTGCCGGGAGCGTTTATTTGCTCGTATCCACACTACACAGTACGTGTTCCTGCAGTTGTACGCGGTTTATGGATGACCTGAAAGTTGGTGTGAGACGTTAATGTCCGGACACATTTGTAGGCTGGGCAATTTGCAATGCCGCGGCTGTCGTGCTGTCAAATCGGTACCGGCATGTCAACAACTGCTACCAATGTTTGCACAGCGAAGTCTCCAAACACTTAAATTATTTGAAAACCAATAGAATATAGCTCTCCAATTTAACCTTGCTTTGGTCATACTTTATATACGGTCGTCGTAGCCCAGTGCGTGTGGTGCGGCGATCCAGGGTTCGATACCCGGCACGGGTACTCGTTTATTCGATATCGGGGTTATGGTGTAAATATGTCCCTCCTCAAATGCTCAAGCGTGTAGAGTGGTCCATAATCTGCTTTTAGTTTTCACGACTTCCGAGATTGGTCAGTTAAAAGGATTTTTAATCCTGTAACTGAATCGAATCCCGTACTCACCGAATTTGTTTTCGTTTAAATTTCTTATTTTGTAAATGTTTTTTTTTTTTTTTTTTTTTGTATTTTTCGACTGAGTGCTGAATATGATGTTCTGAGTGGCAGCATCGTATCAGACTTGGAAATACAATGTGTGAAATAAACTTGAACTCTGAAATTATACAGCATCCTTCGGAGCTGGCACTGAGCTCGATTCTGATCACGTACAGGAAACACGTACTTGGTTAGGTGGCGCCACGTTGTCACTCGTGCTGCCACCTATTGTCCGTTCTCCCGCGCATCTCTGGCTACACGTAGCCGGCCCCCAGGTAATTACAGTCGGTAACGGGAAGCATGATGAGCAACGGAACACGGGGCGCCTCCGAAAATAGATTCAGAACGAGGAGAACTGGTAATGCCACTCACCTTTAATCGTCGGGTGTCAAAATTCCCTACGGTTGCCTTTTTTGGGACAAGCACTTGCTTCGTTTGCCTTTTAATTTTTTTATAATTAAAAATTGGTGGTTGAGAAACGTATAATTTCCGAAAATAATTTGTTTCTCGTTTTTTATTTTATTTTTTTACAGTTGCCAAATGGGCAACCAAGAGTTCAATATTAAATGATGGAATTATTTGATTTGAGTTTGTTTTCGTTTTGCAACACTTGCCACCTTTTGTGTTTTGAAATTATTTATTAGTAAAACTTGTCAGGTTCCGGCTGATCGTCAGCTGAAAGCTGGAAGTGAATGACGAAAAAACGTCGCATTCGTGAATGACGCAATTCCTGCGTCGGCTGTCGTAAATTTACAAAAAAAAATCTATTTCAACCCCATTTAGTCTGTCTTCAACGAAACAGTGCATCTCTCTCTGGCTCTCTCCCCCTCCCCTCTTTCGGGTTGACTGAGTTCCTTCTACCCCAGATATTCTGTCAAAGGAACAACCCCATGTCCCAACCCAACTGCTCCATACACGTTCCTCTATCCCACCACCCACCACCACCCCCGATGTTTCAACCCCTCCGCCAAACCTGTCCCTCGAGCCATTTCAGGGGACCACCTTTGGTGATTTAACCAAGGTTAATAGTGCCATGAAGTTTTTGCCTGTCCCTAATCCAACATCCCTCCCCCTCCTCGTCCTTCTCTCTCGACTTTCGCTAGCCTCTCTGTACAGGATGTTCTTCTATCCGACGCACTTCTACTCTCTAAAAAGGCGTTTTGCACCAGGGTAATTCGGTGTGTCGGTCCAGCCGCCGTATCCTGAACGTCATATATCGTACTTCATCAAGATTTTTTAAGAAATTTTAATTTTTTTATGTGCAAACACGGAATTTAAGAAGTGAACCCACGATTACTCATTCGATTGTCTTTATTTTAATATTGTACTTTTTCAAAATTAATTTCAACACAAACTGCAGTTAAAATCCAGGATAACCAAAAAAAATTAAAAAAATAAATCCAGGATAGCTAGGAAAACCTTCGATTATGTGCCGAGCACAGTATGAACTTTTTGAACAGTATGAAGTCCAATTGACTTGTGGATGGTTGACCTAGATTGGCAACGATTTTGTTGTCCTCTGAAAAACAAACTCTCGGAACAACTTTGGTCTCCCGGCATTTTTGTGATTCCGATTACACATGCATTGCGAGATCCACGTTCATTTCCCAGAAACACTACAGCCGGTGGGGGAAAAAATGTAGGACTCACAAAACGTTTAGGGGATTCGAACTCTCGAACTCGGGACTCATATTTGTGAGGGGGGGGGGTGTAAAGACGTATTTTACGATATAGGGGGAGGGGTGCCGGGTTCGCCGTTCGCGTGTCCCGCTCCTATCCCCCCTAACCAACCTTCCTTCCCCCCACTGGCCCCACGCGCCCGTCCGTCTATCCACAGGTCATCCAACTCCTCCGTCCACACGCGCCGAGCTCTCCTCGCTAGCTACGTTTACCACCTGCTCAATTTCTATGACCGTATTACTAGTACGAGTGTGTGTCGGGGGCGCTGCAGCGGGACCGCGGCCGTGATGATGATAATAATGATGATCAGTTTTCCCCACCAGTGTTGTCTCTCCCTCAAGGGGCCTCCCTCGACTTATACTCGTGTCGGTTGCTACCCCCACCACTAAAAACGCCACCCAACCAAGCTCCTTCCGACGACTCCCTTCCCTACCACCCTCTATCCTTCTTCATCCCAAAAATGCCTATTTAACCGCTAGCGCGTTATCTAATCTAATCTCTCTTCGAACGCCGAATTTTCGAATGCGGCGTGTGCTCCCGTCTCGTTGGGAGGGAAAAAAATCCATTGTTGGCTATCGGGCTGGCGCTCGTGTTAGAATGGTTCATTTTTTTTTCTCTCTATAAACTCGGTTCGTCTTCCATTTTTCTTTCGGGCTCGTCGTGTATAGCCGGACGCGTGGTCCGTGTTTTCCGACGGGCGGCCAATCACGAGGTGCGGATTAGGTGGGAGGTTTTATAAGCTGCGATTCGAGTGCGCGCCACTCCGCTTTGAGAAGATTGTCACGCGCGTTGGGTTGGTTGGTGGTGTTTGTGCTCGAAATTTTTGTACCATTGTTGCTGTGTGTGTGACGGCTTATGCTTTATACGTGTACTGGTGTATATGTAGCACTGTCGTGCATTTATTTTACAAGCGTGCGCCTATGATTTTCTAAAATAAGCTTCTTAAGTCCCGATTGCTCGTCATTTCGAAACAGACTCGGACTTTTTGTAGTTTTTAATGGTGACTGATCAAGTATTCTTTCGGTGTCCCGAGCACATTTTCTAATATTTAATAAAAAAAAGCTCGTTTTTTCAGAAATGTTTATATTTTATGTTTTTCGAAAATAAATAATTTAATATTTTATAATTAAGAAATAGCTTAAGTAATCAATTTATTTGAAAGTGAATAATAATTAACTGTCGTTTAAGACCGTAAAAATGACATTTAAGTCAAATAAGCACAGATAGGATTATTTAAAAGCTAGCTGACGTTTTGGTTTCTTACTGTAACGACGGGGATAGCGGTTTGAAAATAAAGATGCACAGGAGGGCGATTAATTTTAAAGGTTTATTAATATTTTGGCTCCTGTATTTAGGTTTCATCCAGTCATCCTTTTATCTAGACAAGTGCATTTAAAACAAGACCGAATGTTCTTGCTTGTTATTATTGTCATATAACCGAAAAAATGGTTTTCTTACTTTTTCTCTTGAAATCCCAGACTTGTTGTTCGACCTACATACAAAGACCTCCTTAATAATTCCGTGTGTCATGTTTGGTGTCTAGAACGATGTTAAGTGCTTAATATAGATGCTGTGTTCTTTGTTCGTGCAACTCTTTGCTTCTGTATACGACGTGTGAGCATTTTTGCGCTGCTGTACATGGACGAGCGTACATGTATGATGTGATTTGCTTACGCGTGTGTGAAGTCTGGGCCCCCGTTGTCTGCAGTGATAAGTTGGTTATGTCAGCACTTTGTGCCAACTTGGAGCATCCTGGATAGGTGCTCTCTCTCTCTTCCCCCCTCCCCCCCCCGTGCTCGCCAGTCTGCCAGTCTATTTTCTATCCGGCGTGACGTAACATCCGGTTCACCCAGATTGATGTTGTTTTTTAAAAAATTAGGGGAAAGGGGTTCCGAAAAAGATTTGTTCTGCGGACCAAGTTCAGGGCACGAAAATTTGTCCCATTTTTCCTCACCATCTGTGCGTGTGAAATGGTTCTGTTTAAAATTTTAAATACTATGACCTGAGTAAGAATTCCCTTCAATTTCCTTCCAGATATTATGCAAACAAGCAGGAAGGGTCCAAAAAGACAAACAATACAATTGTTTGAACAGATTTTCGCACAAGTTAAATTAAAAAATGGTGATCCCGTTGTATTGGATTAAAATTCCATTTAGTGTTTCATAAAAAATATCCAATTGTAGTTTTCAACATTAGCTGGTCGGGCTGATTGGCGTACTCACCGTGATCTGCTAAAATTATGTTTTATGGAATATGTTGCACATGTTGTCCACTAGCCATTATAACTCTGCATTCCTTTTTTGCCCCAAGTAGTTTCAAACGCCTACTGGTTAATTAATTCCGATTTAAATGGTTGCTCACTCATCACTTGTCCAGTAAAGATCACTACTAAATGTGGGAGAATAAGTATAGGTGAGATTGGGTTGGGGGAGGGAGGGAAGCAACAATATGTCGGTAATGCAGTGCGTGCGTTGCGCTGAGTGGGGGAGTAAACTCTTTTGCGGCATCCGTCACCACAGGCGCCATCAGCAATCTCTGTCCGTCTATCGTTACCGTTCCCTCCATCCCCCCTGTCCACCCGGTGTCCCATGTTCAATTTTCCCACTGCACCAGACCACTGCCATCGACATCGACATGTCAATGGCAGTAACGAGACCCAAGCGCACGGTGCAACGCATTGTGCGTGTCCGCGGTTTCTTCGAACCACCCTCGCCTGGTGTCAAGTACCCTCCTCAGACCACCCTCGTCTGGTACAAAATATCCTCCACACACCTGCCAACATAGTTTTGATGGGCCAGGTCACCAGGTGCAATCAAAATGTGTGTGACTGCGCTCGAACGTGGAATGCTGCGCTCATTGGCTTTTATTCCACGTAACATGTTAATATCCTAAAATACTGACATATCAGCTTTTTGAATTAATTGTACTTAAATTAAGCAAAGCTCTTGCTCAAGACATCAATGTTTTCTGCGAAACCTTAAATAAACCTTAAATTTTTAAAAACCCTTGTCAAACTATCGTATTTGATGTTCCTTTTCACATTAACTATGGACATGGCTGAGTATCCTGATTCTTCTGTAACCGACTGATTAAAAAGAGCCTCTTTAACGCACCTTATTTTCCTATTGTATTGCTATTTTATTTAGTTTACCGTCATTTAAGAAATGCAATGTAGTACGATATCAAAATTTTGTTGTTAAATGCAGAAATTAAATCCTGCAACTTTATTCAGACAAGCTACGTCTCCAACCGCTACATACTGCAGTGCAGGTAGAGTTTGTAGATATGTAAAGTGCAACCGAAAGTTGGTTGGTTGAAGGCGGGTTGTCCCCCACCCAATGGTGGGAGAAGTTGGGGTGAGGTGGGATAGGTAGGTGCCTTGGGGTGGGCGATATAGTGGATGGGGAGAAAGATAGTGTTTGTGCGTGTGTGCCCGAATCTCCACCTGGCTTTTGTAGTCAGGTTGGCGCCGACACCTATGCAGGCAGACTAGACGGTGCTCAAATGGTAATTTCGTTCCACGAATGGCGAAGGGGAAACATTCGGTTATGCCGGTCCTGACCATCATGTGTGCACCTAGACGGGGATGTTAAGAGTCCAGACATTGGCGTCGTCCCCCCAGAGCAGTAAGGACATCACCCCTATAGTTGCCGTTAGCAATTATCTTAATCGTGAACTCTAACGCAAGTTGGAATTCGTTTTTTTTTTCGTCTCTTTTGCTCCTAGAATCCAGATTGTAGTTTTTTTTAGTTCCGTGTAGAGGGACTCAGGGAGGAGAGTTATGTTTCTGATAGGCAGGATATAATTCGGGATTTAATTAAGGTTTTGGTGTCCTCCGTGGTTATTGTGTATGGTCGAGCTTCTGCGTCGCTATGTGATTATGGATTTGATGCGCGTTTGGTCCGACAGGCTAGCATTTAGGGAAGTGTATAGGTCAAAGCAGTGAGCCTGGTCTGTATTGTACAATTGGTGTGTTTTTGTGAGAAAGCTGGCTGGTGTTGGTGGGCAGTTCATGAGAATCAATTTGTGTTTCAAGATCCCGCCGTCTGGAAACAAGATCCAGGGGGGGGGGAGTTATTATTTCATTTTTTTTTTTAAATCACCGTAGTGCCTAGTGCACTACAGGGAAGGGGCGAGGGGCAGGGAAGGGAAGGGATGGGGAATTGTATTAATTGGCAATCATTCGATTATCTTCTCGCTATTTTATCTACTGCTACACCGTTTCTTATTAAATTTTGTATATTTGTTCTCTTGCAATTTTGTTTCGCTTTACAGATAAATAAGTGATTGAGGAAAAAAAAAATTATTTCATCGAGTCACCCAGTTTTTTTTATTACCATTGTTGTTGCGTTGGAAACATGCAGGTGGATATCGCGGTTTCTAGTATATTTTTTATAATTTTTTTTACCGAATTGATTTTGTAAATTTGTTTAGCGCATTACTCTGTACGGATCTGTGTTGGAATCGCATCTGAACATGTTACTAGAGGCGTGCAGGAAAAATAAATACAATGAGAAAATATTTGTTTGTCTTGGCACAATGTTAGGGAGTTTGTGTTTTCATATTTTTCGTTAAGGAAATGCCCTGGCTATACGTTGGAGATGGACTATTCTTTTAACAATGGAAAAGTTATTCTACCAACGAACGTTACTTTGTCGTGCATAAACGTCTATATGGCGTTATGGCCGCTTTCGAATCAAAAACCGATGTCCAACTGCCCCACGTGTAGCTGAGCTCGATAGACGCGACGCGTAGCGGTGGAAGCGGGTAACGCGAACGCGTGCCGCCGTTTACGGAAATCCCCTTCACGGCGTTTAACCTGGCCGGGCGAATCGATGGTTGCGATGATTCCTGCCGTTGTAATTATAACGCGCGCGTTTTCCGTCGGGCTTCCGTTTCCATTGTTTTTGCCTCCCCCGCTGTCCCCCGTGGCCGCGATGGCGACGAAGCAAATAATTGGCGACATTTTTCTGCGTGTGTGTCCTCTCTTCGTGCGTGATGATGAGCGTGGCCATCGCGTGTGTATTGTTTGTACGTGTGGTTTTCACTACACGTACAGGGGGTTGAACAAAGTGATGGAAACATTTCTATAAAGTGCCCAAGCAGATCTATTTCCATTATTTTGTCCAACGACTGTATATGTATATGGATAAATGCGACGCAACCAGTTTTGCCGCGGCGGCTTCTGGTGATGGGGCGGGAATCGAGTGCTGCCACGCCGAGGTCGTGTTTATCGGAAAATTGATTGGTTAATAACAGTTTTTAGCCGTCGCTCATAATCCGGGACGCGCGGACTACCCATTGGCGCGCGCGTACTTACCTAATTTTTTGCATTGGTTCATTTGGACTTGGCTGACCTACGCCACACGTTTAGATCGGATCATAAAATTCCAAAAACTGGATCGTTTTTTTTTTTCGTTTTTTTTTTGTGCATCCATTGTGTACATTAAAATTACGAATTTAAAAATTACATCACTGTCGCAGGCTCTAAATCATTTTTAGCACATTTACTTTAGATAGGTTAGTGCATTGCTGTGCTTATCTCGTGTATGCGGGTTCAATTCCCGACTGTGACTTAAGAATTTTTCAGGCGAGGTTTTCATGCGCGACTTTCTTCGGACTAGAAGTAAAGCCGTGAGAACCGGACCTGCCCGATATCCGATACACCATCATTTCATTCCGGTACATCATTCAGTTCTAATTTATCCTTTGGGGTGGCTTCGAGATGAAATCATAGGTAATGCCCCCTACGAAGAAATAATTTTTAACACATAGATATGGATGTTTCGAGAATATTTATGATTTTCCCCTCGATGGGCAATATTTTCCGTCTAATTTTGTTTTAGCGGACAAATTAAAAGCGATGGAACGGTCGCCGGTCGCGTCGTTTTGGCGTTGTATGGAACGAGATTTTACCGAGGTTTCTTTTCTGTCTGTGCCGCCCTCCTACCTTATTATTATTTAAATTAACACTGTCGCTCTATGCTCTTTCGTACAATGGACAGTACATATGAACCGAGTAAAGTATACATGCTAATATAATGCGCGCATACTAGGTTCAATTTTAATTTGCAAATAAAATACACGAACATCACAGCCGGGGGTAAAATAGAGTAGTTATTGTCTCTTGGGTGCGGAGATTTTGCTTGTGTACTGTGGTGTACCGTAAGTATACAGTGTATCCCCTGCACTTGTAATTAAAATTGCTTTATTTTTTTTTTTTTTTTTTTTTTTTTTGCTATGGAACTATTTCATTCGTTGATGTGTCCATAATTCAGATTTTCACAGGTAGAGATTCCTTTAGACCCTCGGTTCCCAAACTGTGTTCCGCGGCCATTTCCCAGGGGCTCCGCAGCCACTCATGGAAAATAAAAAAAAATAAAACGCCATACATAACCTCAATAACCTTTATAAATCGCCATTAACTTGTTGTTTGGGGCTCCGCCATTAAAATTAATGGCTTTTAGGGGCTCGTCATTGAAATTTGTTCAAAAACGGGCTCCGCGAGCCATAAAGTTTGGGAAACACTGCTTTAAACTATCATTTACTTCTGGCGTATTGAAATTATTTTTAACTTCGAATTAATAAGTTAGAACTGCAACGTAACGCCTGATTATCAGCCACCAGAGAGTACCTCAAAACTGTCGGTCACAGAGGTCATGGTCAGCTCGGATGTTCAATCGAAGGGTAAAACTGGATATTACTTCGTTTGAATTCTGCTATTAGCCACAAAAGTTTTGCTACACATCTTTTTATCAGCTCAATCAAGTGGCTTGCATAGAGCGTATAAAACATCATCTCAAATTGTTGGTAAATTATTTGCATGGGCGATCCCATACAAAAAACACCAACATTAGAAAGTCAAGCGTTCAAAACGTTGAGCTACGAGATCGGGCTATGTCTGTCTTGAGACCCGCTGCTCCGCTTGGCCAGCCAAGCCAACCCATTTATCATGCACGGTCTGTTTCGCCATACGCTCGCTGGCTATAAAGTACCGGTACAAATGTTTTCGAATTTATGTTGGCCGTGTACTAAAAAGCTGTTTCATTTTGCGCAGGTCCGCTCTTATGAAAAGCGAACGCATACCTGCACTTGTAAACACGATCCGTCTCGCATTGTTAATTTGCTGTCCAATTCTTCTTTTTTCCACCTATTTAGTGAATGGTTGAGCTCTTGTGTTGTATTCCGTTGTCCCAAGTTGGGTAAACAAACGAGCGGAACGTGAGGCTATCCGCGTTGCGCTTAAACCGCGTGACGCGATTTTTTGCGCCCACGGTTGCCTAATTAAATTAAGGTCGCTTATTTTCGTTGTTATGTTCTTTAGAGTGCCGGATTATCGGCCATATTGCGCCAAGATTGACCCCTTCGTGAGCTTTATAACCACCTGCATACCGAAGTACGTGCACGTTCGTGTGTTTTTAGCGGTCCTGTATGTCCATAGCTAAGGATAGATAGTCGTTGTACGTAAGCTAGACGAGGAATTTTGTTGACGAGATGAGGATCATGCAATACATATTTTTTCGTTTTGAAAGGCTCTGTTTGTGGCCACCTGTGCGGGTTTTTTTTACAAAATTTCCAAGACAATCTGCTTTCACCGTATAATTCGTCATTTTGAGATTTTTTGTATTACTTCAATACTTAACTTAGCAAGGTTTTGAAAGTTTCTTATTTTTAAATTAAATAAGGTGTTTAAATGGCACTTTTGTGACACACAACTCAGAACACAAACATGACATTCTTTCGATGACATACTAGATGTAATGATTTTTTGAAAATGATTTTTTTTTATACGATAGAAAGTCTTTTTCAATTAATGCTTTTGTAAATCATGTCATGCATTCTAGATTATTCAACTCGTTCTAAATATTATTACGAGTTTTTTCAAAATTTCATCTAGTGTGACAATCGACTGGAGACGATGATCGATTGCCCAGTTGAAAGCTGTTGGCACTCCCGGTTTTTATTTCTGCCCAAGATGTAGACCAACATTGTTTATTGGTGCACTTCCGTGGCGACGGCAATTAAGTGGCAGACGCGTTCTACATTCGCGCGTGCACAGCACAGAAAACTAATTGAAATAAGGTTGACTCATCATAACGCGGCCCAAGAGGAAACTGCTTAGTCAAAAATGAATGTCTGAGCGCAGTCTCGTGTCGACAATTGAATGTAATAGGCGTGTGCCAATTTGGTACAATCCTGCTTAAACTGGAGTTGTTTTTATACTCCGTTACATTAAAAAAGTAACTTCAATCGATTATTATGGATTATCATATCGGTGATCTCTTAAATGAGTGAGTGGAATCTCACTGGACAAATGAACGATATGGGAGACGACCAAACCGTTTTCTTAATTTTTTTAAAACAATTAATGATTGTCACTGAAATGAATATCACCACATGATATTCTGCACTTCTCTAACCTTTTGAGCCCTTGTGGACGGGGGCACATCGATTAAGCGAGAACCCGACCCCAGAACCGAACCTGGGATCGCTGCACAACAGGCTGACACTCTGCCGCTGATATACGATTAAATATACCCATTGATGCAATTGAGCTACTTTTTCATCGCAGCTTTATGGCTTGGTCTGTCATGGACGATATCAACATAAATTTTCGTGGCCGAAATTTTTATTTCGCCCACCTGGAAAGCTTCTAGGTGCATCGCACATCAGCAGGATACTTCCAGGTTGTTTTTAAAATCTTGGATTGAAACTTGGCACTCATTTTAGAGACCATTCTACCACCACCACCCCTCGACAATTTATTTCGACCATTGTTTTGTTTCGGTCGGCCCAGCACGAGCCAAACCCCCGCCCATTGCGCTCTCAGGTTATGTAAGCATGGACCTGCCCGTGTTGCAGTTCTTCCCCACATATACACCCCCCCCCCTCTGCAAACCCCAACCACCTTCCATCCCCTCTCGCCCCCGCCGCCACCACCACCGACATGTCCTCCCCCAAGAGAACAGCTGGCCACGCTGTTTATGTTTTGGGTGGAGTCTTGAAGGGTTTGACCTTATACTTGCGTCTTATTGCGATATTAGCGCGTGAGCCGCCACGCCAGACTCGCCGTTCGTGCGCAAGAAAGGTCTTCCTATTCATTTAGGTTAGCGACCGTTGTTTAAATGGTCTTCCTCGCCATGTTAGTACTTCTAAATTTTAAAGTAATTACTGATTAACCCAAAAAAACTGCGTACTTGTATAATTGTTTGTTTATTTTTATTGCATCTAGTGCGTGTTGTTGCCTGTGGACGATCCGAAATTATGATTTATTTGTCAGCAAATAAATGAACAGGGGTCCGAGATTGCGCCGAAGAAAATAGACGAACAGAGCCAGGCAAGCTCTAGTTTAAAAATAATAAAAAGTAATTATAAAATATAATAATTTTATTATTTCCATGCAAGAGGTTGCCAGGCTCTGTTCGTCTATTTTCTTCTGCGCTGTCTCGGAATCCTGTTTCCTTACTCGTTTCATCTAAAATATTTCCTAACTCATACAGTATATTATTGCTGTTTATTTTGCCTGCAGTTATCATTTGTTTTCTGGCAGTCTTCGCGGTCGCGTTCTCTTGTCTTGATTCCGAATGGTCGGGCACCAGAAGATGGCAAATATTCGAGGGGTGTCCCGATAGGCGGAAATACGAGACAGAAGAATACACAGGACTCCATTGCGGGATATATGGGGTGAGGCGGATTGTGTGTATCATGGTGCTGGGGAGGCAACACCCAACATATTAGGTGCCATGTACTTGGAAATTATTAGGGGTAAAATTGCATTACTTAAAAACACGTTTCTTGTCTCTGGCCACACACTGCCTGCGCTATGCATACATGCAATAGGATACGTTCGGGTAAAATTATTGTCACACAAACATTTCCACTCGTCGTTCTTGTATTCCTCTGAACGTGTGTAAGATATAAATAACTCGAATGAGGGCAATGTATAGTTTATTTGGAGTTTGGTATGGCAAGCGAAATGTTGGACCTGAAATGACCAATATTATTCACTGAACATTATTATAGTACATTATTACTGTATTATTGATAAGAGTGGCCGAGGGTTTGTTGACGTAAGCAAAAATAAGCAACAACTTTAATTTTAGTTGAACAGGACAACTCTTCAAAGATCTTTGGGACATATTATTACCGGTTGAATAACATTGTACAATGTGACTATAAAATACTCGTAATTGTTTGGGTGTGTTCATTTGTTTGAGAGCCCCTGACAATCTATTTTTTGCCTAAAATTTGCCCACCGCTGTCCGAGTCACATTAAGTGGGGGATAGAGAATCGTCCCTCAGGCGTGTCCACTGTTGCCGCAGCCACGCGTCTGAACGGAAACCGTATATTATGTAATGCTCGGCGTTTTTGCTTGCGCGAGTCCCGGTCAAATTATTTCTCTCCCCCCTCCCTCCCCTCCGGTAGCGTGTGCATGTACAGAGTGTGTGTAACTGTGTAGAACTGCGTGCAAGTCCGTTTTCCCTTCTATTGTTGGCTCCTTTTCCTGTTCGGAAATGCCCGCTTATTTATGTAACGTGGCGCGGATGCTGCAAATGTTCAACCAGCATTTGAATATGTACAGCATTCTCGAATTTGCGAATCGGGTATAGTCCACCGTGTTTCAATGAATTAAGCCACTTTTACAGAGTGCCTTGTGTTAAAACGCTTGCTTACTTGCAACTGAGACTAATCATTTGCAGTATTTTATTGCTAACTTATTAACGAACCTCTTCTGCCAAAGGTATTGCTGAAGACAATGTTTCTTAGAAAGAACTTCTATCGATGTCAACGTTACGACTAAAGACGATATTATATCTATTGCGATGTTTGGAAGTATCAATGATATTTGTCTATATATGCATTTTTTTTCGAATTTTTATTATATTCCATATTAATTTATGATATTATCAAAATATTATGTAATTATTTGGTAATCTTACGTCTTTCAGAAAATTCCTTAAATTACGTATCCAATAACGATTAATCAAGATCAACACGCGTTTAGTTTCATTATGCTATGTTTTTTCTTCTTCGCAACAGGAATTCTCTGTAGTGTAATAACTCATTAAGGACATGTTGTCATTTATTTTTGAGTTTAAACTTTCTTGAAATTCTGCGTTCGGAAAGACAACTACACATGTGGTGATCGTCCAATTTGGAACTTGTCAACGACTGGAAACCCCCCCCCCCCCCAATCAGCACAAGTTTTAGCACAGCCTTAAAAGACACGATGGCCGTCCGGGCTCTCGCGCCGGTTTAATGGCTAACCGATCAAATGAATAATTGCTTTCGGGTTTTATCGTTGATTGCACACGGCACTATAAAGTAACGCATGTGGCTGCAACCGTTACAACCACTAGCCCAGCCCCGAAGTTGACATTTACCACAGTTTAGCGAACACAAATTGTACAAGTCATCCGTGTGTACTCGCAACTTTACAGTATATCGACATCATCCAGAACAAACCCATGCTTGAGACGAGAGGCCCCCCGCCTTAATTATTAGCGCATTATGATGCAAAATCATACTCTTATATTCAATGACGTCCGCGCATTTGAACAGTATTGTAATGGGCTCCGTTTTGAATTATGGTGGTACAGGGTGCTTTTGTTACGAGTATGATTTGGTTGGTGACCAGACGAATCAAATCAAATTCAATCAAATTTATATGGATAAATTAGCAACGAGGTAAACAGGGTTATGCTTATAGTTAGGTAAAGTTAGTCAAATAAATTGTATTCAAGATGGTTAGGTAAAGTCAGGAAAGTAATTTTTATTCAAGAAAAATGTCCAAAAGGAAGGGAAAACCCAGGGAAAATTTTGAACAAAATGAAAACGTTTGCTGTTGTGAGTTAATTTGTTCTAATAAAAGTCAGAGAAAAAAATATTTTGGATAAGGAAAGGCATTGACAATTTTAAATTTGGACAAGGAAACTGACTTTCAGTATGAAATCAGCACAATAATAAAGCGGATTAGCGCCTTCAAATCTTATTTAAAATAAAGAAAATAGACCAAGTCACTATATTGCAAATAATTTAGTTTTACTTCATATTTATCGAAGTCGTTATTTAAAACAAAAAATTCTTAACATGAGTGAAATCAAAGTGAATTTGCTTTGTTAGCCACCGGCATAGCTACACACATCAACGACCAACATCAAGTAAACGCAATTGGTCTAATTTTCCCATATATGCCACTTCTTGTACGGCCATACTTACATTGTTCTGGAGCAGTCACCTGAAAATGCTAATAGCGATCGTGATTTATACAGTTTTGAAAATTAATGGCGACGTTTAAAACCAACTAATTAAACTCGGAGGATTCGCCACGCTGTTCCATATTCGCCCCCGCAAAGCATCGCCGTGCGATATGCGTAGGGGTAAGCCACCGTACATAATATATGGCACGATTTATATTTGGGGGCTGCTGTATGCAAATTAGCCTGCGTGCAAATGGGGGGAACTCATGCATATTTGTTTGATCTTGGACGAGCGGTATACAATGTACGTGCAATATTGTATGGGTCCATCTATGCAGTCTGTACACTGTATATCGTTGGTGTAATGGGCTGTGCAGGAATATATAAGGTGTATCAAGGACAGTGGTAGGAAAACTTTGAATTCATTTTCTCGTAATTGCAATTTTCGGGTTCTTTTGGCGTTGTTTACTTAGAAATTGCCGCAACATTAGTGTTTGGATTCGTTGAACGATAGTCGATTTTCACCAATACAGTACAGGTGATTTACCGTCAGGTGTCTCTCAGTGGTATTGTATGGTTACCTATCGCCACCTGCTGGTAAATTGAAGCATCAAATTCATACGCTTCGAAACGCTGCCTTTTGGACGACTATAAAGACGCGTCCCCACCACTAGTATCAAGACTATAGTGTCACAACCTCTGTTGTAAACTCGTGTGGCGACCTACGGGGGTGGGGGTTGCATGGAACACGGGCGCGCGCGCGGGCGTTGTTTGTAGACCGTGTAATGGATGTAAACCTATTTAGCCAAAGTGGGGAGAATCTGTTTCGTGGCCCATGGGATGCGGCGCCCCGTATCCACGGATGATGCGAGTCATGGCGACGGAGGAAGCTAATGAATTAAATTGAAAAGCTATTTATCCTTCTGAGACCACCCGCATTCCCTCAACGCCCATCAACACTACGCGCGTCGATCCCGAGCTCAACGCGTAGCTCCGACGGAGACGCGGTGAAAGGTCGATTATTACTCGTAATCTGCCAGTTTTGGATCAGAGTGTGAAGTACGCATCACTGCTTCGGAAGTTTTGTTAAGAAATCGCCTCTTGGAATGTAGTCTCAAGCTCAAAGAGAAAGTAAGATTAAGAATGACGAAGAGATTGATGAAAATCATGTTATCAGACTGATACAGGGAATCGAGTGGAATTGATATTGTGAGAAACTAAATGCTCAAGGATAAGTTGAAAGAGCATTTTGCGACGATTTGAACACGAACAGTTGGGCAATTAAATTTCTCGCAAGATCAATATGTTCAGTTCCTTGTACCAGTCGGATATCGTTAATTTCCCATCAAGTCTGTCTTAACCTTATAGCCGTCCACGCAGTGCTTATTTACTTTTGTCGCAAAATTAACATATCTTGAAACGTAATACCTTTTTCAAGATAACCCTATTTTGATCATCTCTGAATTGCAAGACGCCGGTCTTAGGTGGCACTTGAACGACGTTACGCCGTTCGCCACAACCCTGTATGAATGGCCATTATACTTTATAAAATGTATAGACCCTCCATTTCGGGGATTCTGGTCTGCGAATCTCATTATTTTGCCGCCTCATTATACGATGGCATTTTTACCTCCCGACTAAATATGCAAGTAAAAGTGTATATGTATGGGCCATTATATCAGTCATTTACTGTGTGTATATGGAGTGGGCCCCGTATTAGCGGCGAATGGATCGGCAGTGGCCCGCGTGCAATTTCGACATAATATTTCGCGTGCGATGTCAAGTTTAGCGTGTTGTGAATGTGTGATGAGTCTCGCGTTGGATTATCGGCGAATACACTTTATACACTTGTGGCCTCGTAGACATATACAGTAAATGTAAATGCAAAAGAGAAGAACAATGTTACAGTATAAATAAATCGTGTATCGGTCAATACATAATTTTTTGCAGATCATAATTTTTTGTTTGAAGTGTGATTGGCTTTGTATATTTTGGAAATAGATTTTGACATTTATCTTGGCTCAGTTTCAAGTTAGTTAGCATATTCAATTACCGGCATTTATTAAACTATGCAGTTTTTCGCAATTGTTTACGTGTATACCAAGTCGTAGTTAAATCAAACACTCAATTCGCTTTTCGCGAACTCATTTTCAACGAAAAATCGAAAACTGTGGCGATCACGATTACTTCTTCCGTTCCCTTCTCTTCCCACACAGCAAAAACCCGCCAGTAAATAATTCCTGGAACGGCTCCAGGATGACGTCACCAATATAATCGGTCGCCTTTGATCGTGACGAGTCGCTCGGTCGGACTGCAGCACCACCTACCGTCACCGATCGGTATTAAATGGAGCCTCTAATGCGACCATCATCTCCTCCCTGTCCCTCTCGTATAACCATACTGCATATGTAGGCGATGCTGATCATTCTGGATCATTCTGGCGTCGAACCCCACCTCCCCCTCCTCCCCCCTCTATCCCTATAAACTGTCGTCATTAATAATTTTGTCGCTGGGCCTCGATCGCGAAGTGCGTCTCTCCGCAAATTTGCTTCTGACGTTTACGACTACGCAGCAGCCAATGGTAGCCAAAGCAGCATACAGTACGTGAATGTGTGTGTTAGTGCTAGAACAGGCGCATGTTCACGCTTAACTCCTGGGTTTGCCATTGCACACATATTGGTGGGGTGGGGTTGGGGGAGGGAGGTTTCATTAATATCATTCGATATAGACGAGAATATAACGAGATCTAGGTTTAAGAGCGAAAAATGTCAGCTCCGATCGCCAAAACGCGAGCGCGTTGCGGTTTTGCTACGTTGCGACTATTTGGCGATCATGGTATGGTGGTGGAATTGTTTGCCGGTCAACGACGTTACTAGAATGCTCAATTCACTCGCAAAACGTGGCTGATGTAGTGGACTATATATCTTTTTTTGTTGCTATATTGGGTTCGCTTTGTGACGTCACCTTAATCTGAGAAACTCGAGCAATCTTACAATATCTGACTTATTTGTGTCATTTATGGTGTCTTTTTTATTGTCTATCTTTAAATCGGTAAATTGAATAATTTTTTGTCAAAAATTTCATGAATGTGGCTTACAATATTCTCCAACATATTTTAATATTTTGATGTTCTTCGGTGAAAATTTGATTTTAATTGAAGTGACTGAACAGCATACTTTCGTAAGCCCCGTGTGGAAATATTTTGCTGCAGCCTATACTCGGGTGCGTTTTACAATTTCATTCAACGCGTCATGATGACAACGCTGCGCAATGATTTGTTTTTGTGATCGTCCCTTGACATTTCCGAGCTCGTTCATCCAACGATAACAGCGAAAAGGCGAAGTTTATGGCTTTTCGGAAATTGTATGTTTTTAATTCCATTTGCATATTTTTTTATCGGCGTGCGCCACTAATACACTAATTTAAGATCCCTCCCTCCTTTTTTAACTGTCTTCCTCGAGTCCTGAGGTCTCATACCAACTACACGTATGTACCATGATAATGGATCCAGAAATTTTTATTCCCCGCTCTGTAGTAATATATCCTCCTACGACGCTCCAATAATATTTATGCCTTCTTATAAGCGACACATCGCATATTCTCTGTGTGCTTAGAAATTACTGAACCTCCCGTCATCGTTAAAAATCGAGTTTTTATTGATAGTAAATCGTGATGGGGCTCTATCTCAACTTCTGACGAAGCTCTTATTTCCTCTCTTCACCCTTCATATCTGTCGGCGTGGATAAAAAAAAATGATTGCGCAAAACTTCGGTCATGTTTGCTCACGTATTCGAACCCTTTCTATCCCTTTCTTTGAATATATGAGAATCGTATGAGAGTCCTCCGCAAATGTTGCGTCATTGTAAATATATATGTAATGTCGTTCACTTGGCTACGCCAGTGATCCCCATTACTGCTACACGCGCGCCCGCCCTTTGAGAAATTGCACTTACCTGTGGTTTCTGCACGCACACACGCCACGTCGACACACCCCTTTTTCTCCCCACCCCACAGGCACTTGACTCTGGCGACGATCCGCACTTGCTGAACAAAATAAAATAATGCCAGCTTTTGCCACTTGCCACCAGAGGGCAGCACCAACTCCCTCACCCCCTTCTCACCCCTTGCGCTCTCCCATTGGCCGGCTGCAGAAATTGTGACGCATATTTGATCATGTGACTCTCTCTTGATTTTTGGGTATATATACCGGTGCATGAGCATTGCAAAATCAGCATGCTCATCCCCACCAAAGCTGCAGTGTCTCTCTCCTGCCTACGAGACAGTCCTTGGCCATGCCGTCTCTCTGTTCCAGTACCGA